>JAJOOR010026940.1:0-12401 GCA_036250505.1 Solanum acaule
CATTATTATTATTATTAAAGGTCCTAATATACCCATCAACTTTGTCATTTAGAGTTGATATGTCCCGCTGTCATGACCCAACACACCGGGCCGTGCGGGCACCCACTCTAACACCAAAGTAGGAGAACCCTCATACCCCAATAGTTATACATGCAGAAAATTTAAAGGAAACTGAGACCATTAGAATAATATGATTTTATAAACAATATCTTTAGTCACACTTTTAGTTAAAACTTGTAAAGTAATTTAATAACTCCCATGAATCTAGTCTAAACAGGTACAAGAGCTACTAAGAGTACGACTTGACAAGATAAATAAAAGACACAGATCCCACCATGCGAAAGGAAGAATAGAAGCTGCTGGAGAATTTCATCGTCTTCACCTAATGAAAGGTCACCAATCCTGCATCCAGACTATGCCAAAAAGGCATCGCAAGAGTAGTATCAGTACAAAACACACGTACTGGTAGGCATCATCGGTCAACCCGACGTCCACCACATAACATAAGAAACCAACTAGTAAGATCATGAAATAGACCACTCGCTTCTCCACCTTTACCCTTTCTTAAAATACCTCCAATTTTATCGAGTGTACTTTGATCACTAACAACCTTCTCAACCAACCTACTCACCAGGTTCTTAACCATAGCCTAACCATTCTAACACATTAACGAATCTCCAATTACTCCCACGATCATTCCAACTAACCGCTCACTTCGTGCCCTTACTTCCTAGTCAACTTATTCAACCATGGTCACATAGTACCCTACATCAACTTCCTTACCCCTAAGCCCAATCTCTTTCACCAAGGTGAAATCCACCTAAGCATATTTCATCACATACACTACCTATACTTCTTGCCATCACAACACACGAACAACCCTTGCTATCCATTACTCGCCCCTTGAACACTTTACCCTTCCTATACCCGATAAATTCGCTTAACACAAAGAACAATCAAATATAATTCGTCATATCCTATACCCACTAAGTGCAACATAAGCAAGTCAATAAAACATTGTAAACATGCAAACTACCAACATATACAATATCGGTTATCACATGCTCAACAATATACACAATTATGACAACTCATTGGACCTCTCATGGAACCCAAACCCAAGCAGTTAGCATACCGAAACGTGGTACCCGATCCAATAATTATGCCGGAACGTGGCAACCGATCCCATAATTATGCTGAAACGTGGCAACCAATCCAAGTTAGTTATGCCGGAACGTGGCAATTGATCCATTCAACACACCACAATCACCATCACAATCACAATCACAATTATATATTCAAGATCATACATATAAGTCATGATTTCATGACAATCATCATTCATCTATCTCATTTACAACAAGTGTGATCAATAATGCAACATTCATATACATACATGTAACATAATGAAGCAAGAATAAACATACATCACACAATCATAAAGTCATAACCATCACATACCATGGATTATTTATTAATGCACATCATGCAAACCCTAATTCGACCAAACACAACCTTAATTAATCATCTAAGGCTTTTTTCTAGGGTTTAAATCATAAATCATTCGGTGCACGAAGGCCTACACCTAAATCGTACCATTGATTTACATATATTACGCAGTGAGCACAGATTTAAACTACTCAATTCTTAAAACCTAGCCTACCTTTGCACCAAGCAGTTGCACTGAGTTTTTGACTTTCATTCCAATTTCCCGGGCTTCGTGACAGTGAATTTGGCCAAGAATCCGCAAGATATCACCATCCTCATGCTAGAAATCTTCTTCCCCTTCCTTCCTAAGCTTAGAGCAAATTTTTTGAGGTTTCTAGGGTGTTTTACAACTATTTAGGTATTTTAGGAAGATGGAGAAAATAGGATTTCTCATAATTTATGTTTTACCTTGCATATCCTGCCTTGCACCAGCTTACCCCGCCTCCCTAGCGGTATCTTGCCTGTTATGGAGGGACAATGGCCCAAATTTTTTCAGGATTTTTGCTTCTCCTAAATAACGACGGTTCGGGTCATTACACTAGATACCAATTTACCCCTCATTTGTCCCCAAACGACTAGTTCCCGGATCATAACGCACCCTACCTCGTATTAAATTTGTTTAACAACTCGATCTATCACCAAGTCACAGATGGGGATGGTTTTAATTTAACAAGCGTTATTCACGACAAGTTTTATACTACAAGAGGCTGGTTAGGGATATGATGCAATGTTCGAAGAAAACTGCATTATGATTTTCACACAGCCTACCTCGCAAAGGAGACAACCCTCTCGTTGGGGTGGGGCCGCCGTGGCGCGATATCTCCGGCTGCAGCAGGAGATCGCGAGCAGTAAAGGGGAAAATTGCGGAAGGGGTTCCTCATTTTCACCCTCTTCTCAATAAATCCTCCAAAAATCCTCTTAAAACCCTCACTCCGAAAGCTCAAATCAAGGAAATTCTCTTGTTCCTTACGCTCTTTATGGTAACATTAACTTAACTATGATTGTGTGTTGTAACATCATCGATTAGAAACGGTTTCTCCGGGTAGTTATTCAAAAGAATGAACTAGGTTGCTTGTTTGGTATAATAAACGTAGCATGGGCACTTCCCTTACGTCCCCAACGTTCCACAACGTCCTGGGTGTAAGAATTTCGTAAAAATCAAGTTTAAATCGATACAAAAATGGGTGGGGGGAAGTCGTAGGGCCTCTTGGTGTAACACTCGAATTTAGGAGTTATTTTGCCAAAATCATTGCTTATTTACGTTCTAGGGTAGTTTATATACTCTGATCTGCTAAAATTCTATTGAAAATAGAGGTTTTGGGATGAAAAGGTGCCATTGTTGCGCATAGTGGTCGTCCCAAATGAAGGCCTCTCTGGCGGCCTTCATCCCGCTATGACGACCTTCATAATCACACAAGAGCGGGATTATGGCTGCTGTGGCGGGATACGCCAGGTAGTGACCTGCCCCTTAACACATAATTTTCTCTCTTTTTATTATAGCCTCATTCGACTATCCTATTGTGTTCTCACATATATTCAACTTATTGAAGGCTCTCTAAATGGCATATCAGAATGACGAACACTTACCCTTCATCCGGTTCCTCAATGCCGCGAGTTGTGAAAGGCATTATGACCATCGTAACACGTGGTTCTATTGCGAGAGGAGTTTTGTGCTGCACATGCTAGAGGAGAAGGAGCCTACCTTCTATTCTCGCCTGGTAGAGTTCGAGTGGGTTCCGCTGACTCAGGCTCCCCCAGATGCATGTTCCACTTAGGTGAGGGAGTTCTACGCCATTTTGCCTACTGTGAGATAGGACGACCCACCCCGTTATCCGCATTCAGAGAGTTGACATTCCTCTAAATGCCACCGCCATTAATGAGGCTCTAGAGGTACCGGAGGTCTCGAACGCCGAGTACGAGGCCAAGATGAGGGAGATGGACTTGGAGTGGCTGAGAAATACCCTAGTTGAGCCTGCACGCTGGGATCATGTATACTGGGGTACTGCGGAGGGGATTACTAGCATTGATGGGTCCCATGATGCTAAGAGGTGGCTACACTTGGTAACTAGGAGGATCCGCTCGTTGGGCAACCGCACAGATGTGACCTTTCCCCGGGCTTTGGTGGTGGCGTGCGCCATACAGGGTATAGAGCTGAATGTGGGGGGACAAATCATTTCAGAGTGAAAGATGTTCTACCGGGGTAACAAGAAGGCTTCTTTCTCCCCGGTCTTATTATTGCTCTGTGCAGGCGGGCGGGAGAGCCACTATTTGATGCTGACGAGGTACTTTCTATGGATCCCCCCTTCACCTTCTTTTAATTAGAGCAAGTTCTACTTCTAGGAGGAAGAGGAGGAGGACTGGCAGGGATATCCACAACATGACGGCCACAGATTTAAACGATGAGGCACAGGTCGAGGAGGATTTGGCTGCCATTCGGGAGAGAGTGGGAAGTGCCTATGCTGACTTCACTCCGGCCCCACCCAACACTGCGTTGAAGGTTGAGATGCTCCACAGCCAGCTGTGTCAGGAGAGGAGGAAGGGTCTTGAGAGGGATCGTCTATTTGTCCGGATATGGAAGACCATGAGGATCATATTCACTTGTGTTGCTCCTGGTCAGGAGCTTCCCTAAATCGAGAAGGGAGATTTCCAGCACTTTACTTTCCTTGACGAGGCCGTGCCAAGCCTTGTGCCTTCGGAGGATCTCGACTCGGATATTGACCCTACCCAGTCCGAGGGTTCTTGATAGGGTTGTTATTTTCCCCCCCTTTTTGGATTGTAAAGTTTAGGAGAACTCTGCTTTTACTTTTCGCTTCCCTAAGTTTTGTAGTAGATAGATGCTGGTTTTTCTAGCTGTTTTACGTAGCTTCAGATTAATTACTAAGTTTTATAATTTATACTAGATTTTCTGAACACTGAAAGATTGCAGGGATTTGTTCGGATCCCTTTCGAGGTTGCTATTGGAAGTTAGGGAAAATAGGGGAGGCTGGGTTGAGGTTTTGCCTCGCCCTGTCCTGCTCTGGCGGTCTCCCTATGGCAGGAATAATGCCGCCCCAGCGACTCTGACGAGACCAGAACCCAGGCCAATTATTTCTGAGTTCTTCAGCTTTACCAATAATTTTAGGATGCTTCTCCGGGCTATGAGAAATCCTTGACTACTCCAAATCAATCACATGATACACTAACCAGTATTTATTCTCGTTACTTTGGCACCATAACCCACATAATTTCGATCAATTAGGTCAAAACATTGCACATATCAAAATTTAGACACATATTTTTAGTACACGCAATCATATCATCACATTCAAGCAATTTCAACTTTACCGTCACCGTTAATTCAGGTAACAATAAGCACGCATTTATAGTTCCCAAGATACAATGCACAGACATTTCAATTTATTAGTGAGTTCGTTCCATAGATGACCACTACTGGTCATCCATGCCTTTTACAGCTTCTACGGCTAAATACCAATTGGAACCTTCCCAGTTCCAATTAACTTGTTGGTGTCCCTACAGTCGTATCAATGACGTCCAGTTCACTTCATTGAGATACTAATTGGAATCAAGAGATACCAATTGGACTCAACTCATACCACAAGCGATACTCGCACGAAATGAGATAATAAGTGGAACAACTTCCTAGAATGCTTCCTAGCTTCCTAAAGATTAGATGTGGACGTTAATGCTTATCGTGACCAACGACACTAACCTACGGTATGAGTGTCTACGATAGTCGGTAGTAACCCAACCAAGGGTTGCGGCCGTGTCCCAAGGGAGTGGTTTTGAGAATTAATAGAAAAATAAAATTTAGTTCTAGTTAGTCATAGCTAAAGACATTAACGAGTAAAAACATAGTAAATTGAAGGGGGTGACACAAAAGTGTCAAATATCAAATGGGGGTTTGTCACAAGTGTAATAAAAATAACAAAATTTAAAGGGGAGAGCAAGTATGGGGAGAAGTTCTTGGGGTGTGACTGCAATATAAATTGATATAAATCGTTGAGTACATGCTTTCGATAGGAAATTTTCAAGCTAATAGTAACTAGGCTAAGCTTTAGATGGAAATAAGTTCCCTCTCGGGCAACTTACCCCATTTCAAATGGGTTCCTCTCAGACACCCATTTGCAGCATGAAGTCCAGCCTACACCTTACCCCACTCATTCTCTTGAGCTGAGTTTTACGATATGGGACTAGGGGTCACTCTCTCGGGCTGAACCTCATATCGACCCACTCCTTAGGCCATCAGTCTAGCGGTCTTGGTTTCGCGACCTCTCTCTCTCTCGCAAGACGAAAACACATGGGTGGTTTTGTATTTGCAACTACAAACCCATTAAATTAAACTACAACCATTAGGTGAAATCACCATTAAAATACATCTAACCTATCATCAAACAAGACCCAACAATAATATCAACACATATTTGTTAAATCACACCCCAAGAATGGGGGTTTTAGCTAAACATGAACAAGAGATAGAAATTTATACCTAAATGAGCTTGCATTCAAATGGGTATGAATATTTAAGTCTTGTTATAGGCCAAGAATGAAGAATCCAAGAGACCAAACTCCAAATATAGAAAATGAAACCCTCTTCTTCTTCAAGTCTCCAAAATACTCTCAAACTTAGAGCAAAAAGTACTATTCTATTGTGAAAATTATAATAATGGTTCGACTCTCTTAAAATTAATAAAGAGTTTAGTATTTATAGACTTTAGAAAATAGTGTTGGTGGATCGCTCGATGAGGTTAGTCGGAATCGCTGATTAACTCGGTGATTCACCGTTTGCTGTAGTTCATTGCCTTTTTTAACTAGCCTTCAACATCGTCGTGTTCTGTGTCATTGGGTGACATAGTACTGCTTCACGGAACTATTCGGCGAAACGCCGACTGCTCCTTTCATTGCCTTTTTGATCCTGCTCCTTCAGGGCTTCGCGTACTGGAATAAAGGGCGGAGTGCGTCCCTTCGGCGAATCGCCAAGCATGCTTGGCGATGCTCAGGCTTCAGCTTCTTCGTTCTTTTTAGCCTTTTTGTTCCTTTTTGCGCCTCAGTGTCCATGCTTCCACTAAAACTTTCAACTACCTGAAACTTAAGTGGTTTTATCAGATATTGAGATAAAATAGGCATTCGAGGACACAATTTATATTAAAATATAGCCCTAGATGAGTCCAATTTGTGGACTCATCAACACCCCAAACTTAAACTTTTGCTTGTCCTCAAGTAAAACTCAAGTTCAGCAGTTCAAATAGGATGTCTCAAATAGTGCTACGCAAGACTAAATCATGAACATACACAACAAAACTCAAATTACTCATGCAAAGATCAACTGTGTACTCAAAGATTCAAGTTGTGACACACCATTACCAAAGATTCTCATGTTCGCAATACTTGCTACATGTGCAATCAAACTCAACAAAAAGTATCTAAATGCCCTCACATAAAGAATGATTACTTTTCCACACAAAGAGCTTAATCAATTAAAGATTAGGATTCGGATGCAACACTCACACTCAAAAAGAGGAACATAATGAATGTTTCACCCATAGGCTTACCTTTATTTTCCAATTGATCTTCGGTTCGTCTCACTCAAGATAAAAAAAGTCTTTCTAAGGCTTGTAATGCGGCTGCGTGCAAAGGTATGGTCATTTAGGCTCATTGACTTTTCATCCTCGTGAGATGTGGTGTTCTCAAGGCATTCCTTTCTTTTTCTTTATCAATTCTTTTTCTAGTGCTTCTAAATCATCTTTTTATTCACCTCCATGGATTGCTTGGAAACCCGATTTCTTTTGTACTTTATTCCACATGTTTTTTGTTATTTTTTATTTTATTTTGAAGGGTTTCCATTGTTCTGCAACACCATGGGTTAAGGGGGACTTTTCTTGCACTTCTTGACTTCTCCTTTTCCTTTCCACCACACCCCTAACTTAGCCTTTTGACCTGAGTTGGCTATTTGCTAAAACACAAATCAAGAGGATTATAGGTAGTGGGTCAAGTAAGGTCTAGGGTGCATCAATGTTCTTCCAAAGAAAGGTAAGGCTCAAAGGGTGTTCAAGAGAGTTTCACACGCTCACGGGTAGGACACAAAAGAGGTATATGTCAAATTTGGCTCACACTCTTCAAAAATTGCCAAATATCATTTCAAGAGCACACCGTACTAAATCAATCAGACTAATAGGCAAATCCTAGGTTTATTCATGCAAGGTTCAAAGTAAGCTCATCACACAAGGCATCGACACTTGAGTCAAACAAGACCACACACTTTCGGTAGTGTGCAACGGTCATGACAAGAGAATCAATTTGATACATGGCTAATCACAACGAAATGCAAAGAGTTCACATATTGTCTATGCAACTTCATTTGGCCTCATCGTAGCCGTACATTCATGTTCGTTCGATTGTAAGCACTATTTAAGTCATCGATATTGATCGAAATCGAGACTCAAATTTTTGCAAAATAACAGCCACATTCAACACATGAGAGGTGGCAGAAATGTGCAAAAAGTTCAAATTTTTTTGGAAGGTTCAAAATCACTTTGCACTTAAAAATAAGCGGAGCCACAAGCTCAAACATCCACAAAAAGCAGTATTAACACAATTTAAAAGCAAAATAACCCAAATATAATCACAAACTACGAACATCAAATAACACACAAAAGGTGGGCCTCACCCCACCACAAATAAAAACAATTTTTCCTCAAATGCAAATGAAAGTAATTCAATGGCTAAAATAACATAAGATAGAGAGGGAGGTAGAAAAATGTCCTATCTATGTAGTTTCTCCATCTGTCGGGGAGGCATGTTCTTTTTTTTTTTTTTTTACTTCAGGTCTGACTCTATTTTCTGCTTCGAGTATGTTCTTACGATGATTTTAGCCTTGAAAGAGGAAGGCAATGTTAGGACGTTAGGCGATCCGCTGAGTGGTTTGGCAAACTCTACACAACTTTGCTAAGCAATTCGTGCTCCTATATTCAACCTATTGTCTCAAATGATCTGCACCTTCTTGATTCATTCTTGTGCAAAAATAAGTCAAACAGAAGGGAAGCCTAGTCTAATCAACCATAGCCCTTTGCTGATATGGTGGTTCAAAAGCATACGAACTTGTCATCAATCACACAATATCTTCACTCGGGTGTTGCCTCTGTCCATCATCATCATATCAGCTCTGCATTTGATTTCAAAGTCAACTGAGAGGGTATTGGGGTGTGGTCGATTCTCCTCTTGCGATGGCTAGTCTATAATTGACTAGCTCAAAAGGGGAATACAGATAGATAACAGTGCACAAGTTTATAGATTAAACCCATTTTTGAACACTGTTCGATTCGTGCACATCTGGTGTTCTTAGTCGTGATCACTGAATTGTTAGGCAGGTCGCCAAGTGGCTTATTTTGCTGAATTCACAAAGCTCTCCAGAAATCTTGAGGGTTTAAACATTGGCCTTACTTGAGATCGCCAAAAGAACCGGCGATTCGCCAATGGTTACATCTACTCGTCGAATTAATCAGAGTTTTCAGTTCATGTGGGAATCCCAAAGGCGGTCGTCATCAAAATCGCAAGTCACTCAACAGGTCGGCGAGCCCGACTGGATCTGCCGTTTGGCTCGATACAAGAGTTTTACAAAGCCTATAAAACTCGGCGAACTGAAAAAGCAGATCGGAGCATCGCCAACCTGCTTGGCGATCTCGATGAAGACCACCAATCTCACCCCCAAAAAATTGAAGATTTTGAAGATAAGGGAAGAAAAATGATCACTCAGCGGACCGCTGAGTTGGTCAGCGAGTTCACTAACATCGCCGAATGGACAAAAACTTAACGGTTAAAAAGTACCAAAAATCTCTGAATTTTTAAATTTTCACACTCTCCCTCCTTTTAAACTTCTCAACTACCCATCAAGTTAATATTTTCTAGATTATTGCTTGCCTTTAGTATTGTAGTCGATAATTAGTGCTTGGAGTGGATTACATTGCCGCTTAGCATTTCAAAAGTATTTTAATCGGCATCTAAGGTTGGTTTTCTGAACCTCGAATTTATTTTTAGCAATTTTGTACTCATTTGCAATGATTTTTTTTATTTGCATTTGAGGACAAATGTTTTTATTTGTGGTGGGGTGAGGCCCACCTTGTTTTGCTTGTTTTGGATACTTGTGTTTTGGTGTACATTTGGGTTGCTTGTTTTTAATTGTTTTCTTAAAAACTGCTTTGCGATTGTTTGACCTTATGGCTCTCTTTAGGTTTAGTTGAAAAATAATTTTGATCCTTCCAAAAAATTTTCCTTTTTGAAAATATTCGCCACCTCTTGTGTTGAAAGTGGCTATTCTTGTACAAATTCGAGTCTCAATTTCGATCAATACAGATGACTTGAATAGTGCTCTCAATCGAACAAACATGAATGTGCGGCTACGACGAGAACAAATGAAGTTGCATAGACAATATGTGAACTCTTTGCATCTCATTGTGATTAGCCATATCTCAAACTGATTCTCTTGTAATGACCCTTCACACTAGCGAAAGTGTGTAGTCTTTTTTGGCTTTAGTATCGATGCCTTGTGTGATGAGCTTACTTTGAACCATGCATGAATAAACCTAGAATTTGATCCGTTAGTCTAATTGATTTAGTAAGGTGTGCTCTTGAAATGATCTTAGGCAACTTTAAAGAGTGTGAGCCAATATGACATATACCTCTTTTGTGACCCACCCGTGAGCGTGTTAAGCTCTTTTGAACACCCCTTGAGCCTTACACTTCTTTGAAAGAAAACTTTACAAAACCAAGACCTCTATTCAACCACCACCTATAATCATCATGACTTGTGATGTAGTGAATAGCCAACTTAAGCCAAAAGCTTAAGTTGGGGGTGTGGTGAAAAGGAAAAGGAGAAGTCAAGAAGTGCAAGAAAAGTCTCTTCTAACTCATGGTGTTGCAGAAAAATGGAAGCCCTGCATATATAAAAAAAAGAAGAGAGAATAAGAAAAAAAAAGAAAAGAAAAGAATGAAAAAGAAGATTGTGGAACACAAGTCCAAAAGAAATGGAGTTTCCAAGCAATCCATGGAGTGAATAATAGGATGACTTAGAAGCACTAGAAGAAAAATTGATAGAAGAAGGTAAAGAAAAGGAAGTGTTGAAAGCTCCAAAATCCATGAGGATCTAAGTCACTGAGCCTAAAATGACCATACCTTTGCACTCAGCCCCATTACAAGCCTTGAAAAGACTTTTTTGATCTTGAGTAAGTCGAATCGAAGATCGATTGGAAAATAAGGGAAAACCTATGGGTAAAAACATGCATTGTGTTCCTCTTTCTGAGTGTGAGCATTGCATGATTCCTGATCTTAAATTGATTAACTTTTGTGTGTGAATATGGAATCATTCTTTCTGTGAGGGCATTCTGATACTGTGGTTGAGCTTGAACTCGCATTAGTAGCAAGTATTGTGAGCATGAGAATCTTTGGTAATGGTATGTCACAACTTGAATCTTTGAGTACACAATTGATCTTTGCATGAGAATTTTGAGTCTTGTTATGTATATTCTTGATTGATTCTTGTGTAGCACTATTTGAGAAACCCTTTTTGAATGGTTGAACTTAAGTTTGCTTGAGGACAAGCAAAAGTTTAAGTTGGGGGTGTTGATGATTCCACAAATTGGACTCATTAAGGGGTTTATTTTGATAGAAATAGTGTCCTCAAATGCTTATTTTGTCTTAATATTTGATGAAAACTCTTAAGTTTCAGGTATTTCAAGTTTTAGCGGAAGCACGGACGCTTAGGCGCAAAAAAAGAACAAAAAGGATGGAAAGAAAGAAGAAGCTGAAGCCTGAGCTCTGCCAAGCACACTTGGCGAGTCGCCAAAGGGACATATTTTGCCCTGGGTTATAGTACGCGAAGCCTTAAAGGAAGAGGATCAAAAAGGTTATGAAAGGAGCAGTCGACGCTTTGCCGAATAGTTTCCCGAAGCAGTACTATACCGCCCCATGGTCCAGAACGTGAAGATGCTAAAGGCAAGCACCAATCGGCGATGAGACAGAAAAAGGGAGAGTCGCCGAGTCATTCGGCGAAATCGACTAAGCTCGCCGAGCTATCCGCTAGCACTAATTTTTGAAGTCTATCAATCTTGAGGGTTTAAACATTGGCCTTACTTGAGATCGCCAAAAGAACCGGCGATTCGCCAATGGTTACATCTATTCGTCGAATTAATCAGAGTTTTCAGTTGATGTGGGAATCCCAAAGGCGGTCGTCATCAAAATCGCAAGTCACTCAACAGGTCGGCGAGCCCGACTGGATCTGCAGTTTGGCTCAATACAAGAGTTTTACAGAGCCTATAAAACTCGGCGAATTCAAAAAGCAGCTCAGCGCATCGCCAACCTGCTTGGCGATCTCGATGAAGACCACCAATCTCACACCTAGAAAATTGAAGATTTTGAAGATAGGGCAAGATAAATGATCACTCAGTGGACCGCTGAGTGGGTCGGCGAGTTCGCTAACATAGCCGAATGGACAAGAACTTAATGGTTATAAAGTGCCAAAAATCTCAGAATTTTTAAATTTTCATGCTCTCCCTCGTTTTAAACTTCTCAACTTCACATCAAGGTAATATTTTCTAGGGTATTGCTTGCCTTTAGTATTGTAGTCGATAATTAGTGCTTGGAGTGGATTACATTGCCGCCTAGCATTTCAAAAGTATTTTAATCGGCATCTAAGGTTGGTTTTCTGAACCTCGAATTTATTTTTAGCAATTTTGTACTCATTTGCAATGATTTTTTTTATTTGCATTAGAGGACAAATGGTTTTATTTGCGGTGGGGTGAGGCCCACCTTGTTTTGCTTGTTTTGGATACTTGTGTTTTGGTGTACATTTGGGTTGTCTGTTTTTAATTGTTTTCTTAAAAACTGCTTTGCGATTGTTTGACCTTATGGCTCTCTTTAGGGTT
>JAJOOR010026941.1:0-20468 GCA_036250505.1 Solanum acaule
CTTGTTGTTTTATTTTTTCAATTTCCATTTTTCTATCTATTTCTTCATTTTCTTTTGTTATTCTTATCATAGCAGTTAAACTATCTTCTAGTTTTACCGTTTCTTTTTCTAACATTAAACTTAGATTGTCACCTATTTTCTTATATCTTTCTTAAAGATAGCCCACAAAGATACTGTTCAAGTGAAGGAGTTGAAAATGGACATGCTTATGACTTGGTATGTGAACTTCAACATGAAGGAAAGAGAGACCATTCATGAGATGCACATCAGATTCACTTCCATTACCACTGAGCTTCGATGTCTTTGTGAGCCTATATATCCAAGCAAGCAAGTTTGAAAGATCCTTTGAGTTCTTTCGAAGGCATGGGAGAGCAAGGTAATGGAACCATTGAGGCTAGGGACCTAAAGACTCTCACCATGGAGGAGTTAATTGGAAACCTTCAAACTTATGAGCTAAGAAAGCAACAAGATCTCTCTAAAAGAGAAGGAAAGAAAGACAAGTCCTTGGCACTGAAGGCCTCCCTAAGTGAACTATCAGAAGACGATGATGGGATGGCCTACCTGACTAGAAGATTTAAAAAAATTGTCAAAAAACAAGGGTTTCAAAGAAAAGGAAACTTTAGTCGATCTGCAAATGCAAATGATCTCTGTCACAAGTGCGAAAAGCCAGGACATTTCATGAGAGAGTGTCCAAATCACAAGCTAGAGTACAAAGATTACGTCAGAGGTGATAGAGAAAAGCGAAGGGACCAGGTCCTTGATAATGTTAAGAGAAAGGCAATCGATGATCAGATGGTAAAGAAAGCTCTTGTTATATGGGGTAACTCCTCAAGTGACTTTGAGAAATCAAATCATCCCAAAGATATTTCCATGATGGTGATCAAATATGAGGAAGACATCTTCAACTCTCTTTTTTCATTGATGATAAAGTCAGAAGATGAAGACACTAAGGAAGAGGTTACCCTTCTTGACCTTAAAAGTAATATAGATACTTACTCCATCAAAAGGTTAAAAAAGCTTCTTGTTGTGCTAATTGATTCAGTTGGTGAATTAACTGTTGAAAAGAATGCTTTGAAAGAGAACTTGGACTTTTGTCAAGATGAAAAAATAGCTCTTTATGTCTCAAATGTCTGAAATAAATGATAGAGTGGTAGCTCTGGATACTGATTACTTGCAACTTAAAGAAAAGTCAGAAACCACTTTAAATGAGAGAAAGTGTAGTTTTGAGTTGGATCTGGAAGAAAAAGAAATCTGAGGTAAAATTGGTTGTTGTACTAGAAAGAAACTCCCAGTTAGAAATGGATCTAGGTCAAGCTAAGGAGGAATTGAACAAATCCTTAAAATGGACTAATTCATTAAAGATCCTTGCAAACCTGGATTTTCAAAACTACAATCGTGGGAAGGGTCTAGGGTGTCGGAAGATAAAGCCTTCTTACAACCCTCACATCAAGTATGTCTTTCATAACTTGTTGTGCACTCATTGTGGTAGAAACAACCATATGAAAAGAACTTGTGAATCTCTAAGGAAATTCAAAGAGAACCTTGAAAAGTTCTCTAAACTAAAGGAAAGAAGGGAACCTGGTCCTAGCTATCAATTTAATGAGAAAAAACTGCCTCTGGAAAGTTTCTTACAAGCCATTGTCTAATTTTTGAAAACTCTGTCTCAAGTGGGTTCCTAAATCTAACAAATAATTATTTGTTTGCAGAAGAGAGGAAGCAGTCAATCCTGGTTCATGGACAACAGATGCTCCAAGCATATGACTAGAGAAGTGCATCACTTACTCTCTTGTGTAGCATACCAAGGTGGTGGTGTGTCATTTGGAAATGGTAAGAAATGGTACATTCTTGGAACTGGGAAAATCAAAAAGTCTGCGGAGCATTCCATAGATGATGTTTACTATGTTAATTGTTTGAAGTATAACTTGCTTAGTGTTTCCTAGATCCGTGATAAGGGAAATGAAGTCAATTTTTTTCCAACAAGTGCATTGTTACCAATCTCATATCTCAAGAGGTGATATCAACTGCAAAGAGGCTCAAAAATATGTTTTTATTAAACATGTACTCAATAAGAGGAGACAATCTTACTTGTCTTAGTGTTCAAAGCGACAACACCGATTGTGGCACAAGAGGCTTGGTCATGTAAGTACACCACTTATGAATAAATTTGTCTTCAGGGAACTGGTCCTTAGTTTGCCCAAATTTAAATTTGCAGATAATAAGATTTGTGATGCTTGTGTAAAAGGTAAGCAAACCAGATCCTCGTTCAAACATAAGAAAGGCATAAGTACAACTAGGCCATTGGAACTTCTTCATATCGATCTATGTGGTCAGTAAGACCAGGCCATTGGAAATTCTTCATATGGATCTATGCGGTCATGTAAAGATTCAAAGTAGAGGTGGAAAGAAGTACATTCTGGTGATAGTCGATGATTTTTTAAGGTTCACCTGGATCATGTTCCTACGAACCAAAGACGAGACATCTGAAGTGTTCATTGTTTTTTCAAAAAGAATTCAAATAAAGCTGAATTGTAAAATTGTAGAAATCAGGTCAGACCATAGTACAGAGTTTGAAAATACTCAAATAAAAGGCTTATGTGCTGAACATGGAATCAGTTACAACTTTTCTGCTCCTAGAACTCCTCAACAAAATGGGGTAGTTGAAAGGAAAAATAGAACTCTAGTGGATATTGCAAGAACCATATGTATTGATTCAAATCTAGCAAATAACTTCTAGGCAGAGATAGTGAACATGGCATGCTATGTAACCAAAAGGTCCCCCATTAGATCCATGCTCAAACAGACACCGTATGAACTACTGAAAAGAAGAAAGAACAAACTCAGTTATCTTAAGGCTTTTGGATGGAAATGCTTTGTTCTTAACAATGGTAAAGATGATCTCGGTAAGTTTCATCCTAAAAGTGATGAGGGAATTTTTGTGGGATACTCTTCAAAAAGCAAAGCATACAAAGTCTACAATAAAAGAACTCTATTCATAAAAGAGAGTGTTCATGTCACTTTTGACGAATCTGGTGGAATAAACAACCTTGAAGATGGAAATAAAGTTGAACTTGAAGAGCTATTGCACTTCCAAAGAGACAGACTTGTGCAGGAAACATCTCATGAGATTGATCCAAATTATGAAAAGAATGCAAATCCTGAAGAAGGACCAGGTCAGAGACAGTCGACAAAGAGGAAACCAATGAAGAAAACTCTAAAGATGGAGAACTAGTTGTTGAAACTAACAATGAAGCTACAAGAAAATCATGATGGAAACATCAGTCCTCCCATCCTATGGACAAGCTTGTTTCACCTTTGGATTCTGGAATGCACACTAGATCAAAAACAAGAAACTTAGTTGCATTATCAACATTCATATCCCCATCCGTACCTAAAATATAATAAAGCTCTAGAGAATGCAGATTGGGTAAATTCAATGCAGGAGGAACTTCGTCAGTTTGAGAGAAGCCAAGTATGGCACCTAGTCCCTAGACCAGTAAACAGAACCATAATAGGGACCAGGTGGGTTTACAGAAACAAGTTTGATAAGAATGGGATTATTACAAGAAACAAGTTAAGGCTAGTAGTGCAGGGATATAATCAGGAGGAAGGGATCGATTACGATGAAACATTTTCTCCAGTTTCTAGAATGAAGGCGATCGGGATTCTAATTGCATTTGCCACATACATGGAGTTCAAGTTGTTTTAGATGGATTCAAAAGTGTCTTTCTCAATGGTTATCTGAAAGAAGAGGTATCTATCAAACAACCTCCAAGTTTTAAAGATGTTGATCTACCGAATCATATGTTAAAGCTGGATAAAGCCCTATATGGTCTGAAGCAGGCTCCAAGAGCATGGCATGAGAGGTTGTCAAAGTTTCTTCTTGAAAATGGTTTCAAAAAAGAAAAGATTGACAACACCTAATTTCTCAAATCAAGAGGGAAGGAACTACTCATTATACAAATGTATGTTGATGACATAATATTTGGGGCTACATCAGAATCATTGTGCAAGGACTTTGCCTCCTTGATGGGAAGTGAGTTTCAAATGAGCATGATGGGAAAACTCTCTTTTTTCTTAGTCTTGCAAATCAAGTTGTCCACTCAGGGCACTTTTATCTTTTAAGAAAATTATATCAAGGAACTTCTCAAGAAGTTCAAAATGCTGGAGGATAAAGGAATTGACACCCCCATGCAAACAAGTGTTAAACTTGAAAGTGATAAAGTTGGTATCGAAGTAAATGAGATGATGTATACGGGAATCATTGGATCACTTCTCTATCTGACTACAAGCAGGCCAGATATTGTGTTCAGTGTGGGAATGTGTGCAATATTTCAGGCATCCCCAAAGGAATCTCACTTAAAGGCAACTAAGCGCATTTTGAGATATCTAAAAGGAACTCAGGACCTGGTCCTATTTTATCCTTAAGGAGATTTGTTTGATCTGATTGGCTATGTTGATGCTGACTATGCAGGGTACTTTGTTGATACGAAAAGCACATCAGGAATGGCTCAGTTTTGCAATCATTACTAATCTCATGGGGAACCAAGAAGCAAAACTATGTAGCCTTGTCCACATCTAAGGTTGAGTATGTGGTTGCGGCATCATGTTGTGCACAAATTTTGTGGATCAAGCAACAACTTGAAGACTTTGTATCCTCACAAATACGATCCCTCTCATATGTGACAACACAAGCGCAATGAATATAGCCAAAAAATCCCGTTCAACATAAAAGAACCAAGCACATTGATGTGAGACATCATTTCCTTAGAGATAATATTGGAAAGGGAAATGCTTCTATGAAGTTCTGCAAGACCGAAGATCAAATAACTGACATCTTCACCAAAGCATTGATCAAGGAACACTTCATCAAGAATGATGAGTTTGGAGATGCTCAGGCTGAACTGATCCCTCAACAACCATGCAAGTGACCCTATTATTGACTATGGTCAGAGGGCAGGTATCTATGCTTGTTTGTTTTTGAGAACTGTATGGGAACTTAAAAATTTACCTTATTGCAGGTACACACTCATGTCACTCTAGCTAGAGGGAAGATTAAGTCATAATAATCAGGGCTACTCCAAGGAAGGGACCAGGTCTCTAGTCAGGTTAGTATCACCTTACTTTGTTAAGTTACTACCTAATAGTCACTTGCCACGTGTCATCTCTTTGTCTTTTCATTTCAAGTCCAAAGGTCACCTCTATTCATGGACCCAATTCAAGTGTTAAAAGACCCCAGAAACCTTCTTTTCTAAAAAAAAATCAAATTAATCCATCTAAATCTTCTCTTGTGTTCAATTTTTTTTTACTATCCACTCTCTTCCTTCTTCTAAGAAATGTCTAAGCCATCCTCTCCTTCAAAAGATCTTCTTTGCCCAGAAATAAAAAAACCCTAGTTCTTTCAAGTTATCAACCTTTATTGAAGATTCCTCCCCTTATACTCATATGTGTGGAATGGGTGAAACCGGCGAGTCTGAAACGCCTCGAACGGAAGTACTGGAGTCTCCAACAGCACAAACCATTTCTAATCTTCCCTTGCCAACATAGGCTCTTCCCTGTTTACCCACTCTAGTTCTTTCTTCTCCAGATGCCTCAAATCACTCTAAAGCACAATATGTTGTTAAACCCTCTGATGATATGCCTGCCTTGGAGTTATAAATCACTTGATAACCTGGCCATGTGGCTTTAGTAATGTTTAAGAGGTTGTTTGATGGTGACTTACTTGAAGGAAAGGGGTTGGATGAAACATTTTGGCAGTAAGAGAGGAATGGGTTATTCAAAGCTTGACTACTTTAAAGGATATATCCATCCTCCTTTCTCTGAAGTTGAGTCTAAATCACATGATCCGGTCCTCAACAGGTCTGAGCCCTTGTTTCACAAAACCCTGTAATTAAGGCTCAAATCGACTTAAATTAAGAAGAGGGTGAGGAGGATGAACAAGCTCCTCTCACTTGGAAACAAACAGGAAGAAGATGAGAAAATGCCACTAAAAAAGTGGTTTTTGAAGGAGAAATCTCAGGTGTTGACAAGGTTGCACAAGTGTCAGAGGCACCAAGTATCGCAACAAGAAAACACGATGACAATGGCAAGGGAAAGCTTGTTGAACCCTCTTCTGCTAAGGTTGCTCGAAAGTATACTACACGGGGATCACAACAGAAACTAATAGGGGACGTTATGGATGCTTACAAAGCCCAAGCTCTTCACAACAGAAGGAAGAGGAAAACTGCCATCTCAAAATATGTTCAGACAGTGGATCCCATTGATATCTCAAATGAGGGTGTGGTTGTTGGGTCAAGTAAGATTGAATTAGATGACATCGTAAGGGCTGTGGCCAAAAGAAATAGAGAAGTAAAGGAGATGAAAATTAAAGTTCCAAAGAATAAGAAAACCAACAAGGGGAAGAAAGCAAATGAGGCTCATGTCGAACCAAAGACTACGTCCAAGTCCAAATCTACAGAGGGGCCAGATTTCCTTGTTAGGAAAGGTAAATGAGATACAATTTTTACCAGGGAGGAGAGAATTGAAGCTCTCAACACCCATAAAGTATTGAAAGGAAGGTTCTTTTTTATCCTGAAATAATAACCAAAGTAGGTATGTGTTACATGGTAGATAGTGTAATGTTGCAGGACTGGATCATTTGTTTGAATTGCATGTACCATACTTGCATGAGCCTGAACTAAGGGAACTTTTATTATAAAATGGAACTCCTACAGGATGGAGGCATCAGAACACGAGTGCATGATGTGGACATAGACTTAAGTGAGGAAGTGTCGAGCATCATTCTGGACGTGCCTTGCAAAGGGACTAGGTTTGTTGAAGTGTGTAAGCCTTCTAAGGATTTTGTTCAGATGGTGACCAAATTTGGAGATCTTAAATGTTCTGAAGTTCCTAAGAAGTATCTTAAGGGTGAATATTAGTTGAACTTCGAATTTGTCAACAAGTTACTACTACGCAGAACTGAGAAAAGAATAGTTGCCTCATCAACAGATCTTTCTCATGGAGTTGCTTGACACCTTTGAAGCAATTAATCTTCCAGCAATCATGCTGGAACAAATGCACAAAATCATGACTGTAAAGAATGAAAAACATGGGATTGCATATGGATACTTGTTGAACAGGGTGTTACTCCACTTTAATGTGCCTCTTGGTAGAGGGGTGGCAAGAACCATCAAGAAAACTTTTTCCATGTCCACACTTATTGAGTGTGAGTGTGTGGAGGGAAAGATTAAAGCTAAGTCTAAGGTCTTTGAGCTTCAGAAAAAACAAAAGCGTTGAAACGGGAAATGGAGGATCTCACAGGTAATCTAGCAGAAAAGGAGTTGGAGATTACTAGACTTCATGTTTTCCTTCAAAAGGAAAGGTCTCAAGGACCTGGTACCAGTGATGACATGCAAAGGAAATGGATAGCTTGAGAGCACAAAATGCAAAAGTGATTGTGTGAAATTCCTTGTTAGACGAGGAAGTAAAGTCTCTCTTCAAGAAGTTGTTGCAGGCACACAATGAGGCAAATCATCGCATGACTATGCTGCTACAATCCTTTCCTTCCCATCCTCCCCCATCATAAAAAAGGTTCCCCATCTGATCCTCCTCTATGTTTTTCCCAGTGGCATTGTGTTATTAGTTTTGTGGTATTCTTAACTTACATTTTTGTGATACTTGTCCTATTTTGATGAATGTTTGATTATGATGTCTTTCTCTTCTCTGTTTTGCATATTTGCATGTACCGTGTTGCTTATAGATATGGGTTCCCTGACATTTACTTAACATCTTGCATATGCTTACTGCTTTATCTTTTCAATCATGTCTAAATGGGGGATATATTGTACATATGCATTGCGGATATTGGTGACAGGGGAAATATGGAAACAAGGGAACAAAGATAGGAGGAATGAAACAATGAATGATCACATATAGGAGAGCTGTTTGTTTTTCATCATCAAAAGGGGGGAGGGGGGATGTAGTATTTCAGTATTTTGATGATTCTCACAAAGGCTGGGACCTGGTGCAAGGTAGAATTGCTCTCGTCCAAGTTTGAATGGTAAATAGTTGTAAAGCTTCCTTGTTAGCGGTTAGGTGAGAAGGACAGTGTACTCCTCCAATTAGAATGGACGAGGTTGTTTGTTTAAAAGATAATACATCCTTGGTTGATTGATATATTCAACACAACAAAGATCATTCATTCAAAATGTGTTATATTTGTCTTTGAAGAACTCAAGCTTTAACACACACACAAAACAAGGGACCTGCTAGAGCTATCAAGGGATACTTATTTTTTTTATCTTTACTGAAATTGAAATGTGAGATCAACCTTATAGTTTTTTTTTTGTGCTAATTTCATTAATTTCTAGGGCACAATCCACAATCTCAAATGTCGTTTTGGTTATAATACATATGGGAGTATTCATGACCATTTTTCAATTAGCCTTGGTTGTTCCCTCCTCTCCCCCAACTATAAGAGTTTTCCCTTTTTGGCTCATTGTTTTTTAAGGTGCCAGTATATATAGATACACTAGTTTTTTCACGTGCGTCGCACATGATTACCAATTCAGAAAATATATGTTATAGTAAATAGTATTTCTTATTTAAGCGAAGATTTGATTAATAAGCTTTGCACAAAATAATATTGCAGATTCTTTTGTGAATGTTCAATGTGGATCGTCATATATAACTCTTATTCACGCGAATTTATTAAGATGGTCAATAAAAAAAATTATTAGTTAAATGCAATAATGTATATATTTATTTCAATTTGATGAGGTTCAATCATGTAATTAGTCGTATCTCACTAATATTACCTTATATATGATAATTTTTGTGTATTTTCTTGTCATATGACAATATTTTTATTCCATGTTAAACTGTTTACATGTCATATGAATATGTGAAGAGAACAATTACACTTTAGTTTTTAGAACTATTTTTTGTATATTAATTTTTATTTTATAAGTTATAACATAATAGGTGTGTTCTTGTTGTTGGCTCTCATATTTGGCTTCTCGATTGATTGTGTACATAAATCAAAGATAATTATCTGACTATCCATAGTTAATGGTTTCTTTTTTTTACCGGAAAAATTAAAAATTAAAATTAAAGAATGTATTCTATCTATGGAATCATATATATAATCACATGTTTATCTTACACCCAACAAAGATATAATTCATATATTTTTAAACGATTTTCAATTTATTCAACCAAGCATAATTTGTAGAAGGAAAAATAACAACACTGTGTTAACACATATATATGGGCGATATAATAATATAAAAATTATTAGTCAAAAGTTAATATAAGGAAAGATGAATGATACAAAATAATTAATGTAATAACTATGAGAATTCATAATATTATAAATAAAGAATGTAAAAGAGTGTGAATACCGTTTGCAAAAATCAGTAATAGCGAAGAGAATTTAAAATGTTATAACTAAAAAATTAATGTGCAATAGCTGGATTTCTAATAAATTTTGTATTTACATAAGTAAATAGGAGTTTAATTAATGTTAATATTTTCTTTATAGTTATTAGATTTTAATTTAGTGTAGGGACAAAATGAAAATATTTATTTCATATTACTGAATATAAAATTTATTTTTTAAAAGATATATTTTAAATGATTCATATATATTCACATATTTTCACATTTGTTGTGACTTTTTTTTTGTTAAAAAAAGAACTCGAAACATTTTAAAATAATCTATTTTGAAGATAGAAGATCTTGTTAACTTGATAATACATCCGTGACATATATAATACTTTAATTTAAATACAAATGTCTCTCTCTCTCTCTCTCATATATATATATATTATTTGCATTAATGAAATATTTTTTATCACGCCCCGAAGCTATCCCCTTGACGTAAACATGGGACCTAGGATCACGAGTGACCCCAAGCTAACCCTGAAGCTGACATATCATAAGCATACTGAACATATCTATGAAAACAAGAACTAATGCGGAAACTAAATCATGAGATAACAGAAAGATGGGAAATACCAAATACTAATCTGAATATATATATAATATTCTAAGAGTTTAGTGATACTGAACAATCACTCAAAAGCTAAAGCTGAATCTAATACTATGTCTAAAAAGCCTCTACTGACTAGAGTTGCTGGGACATGCCCCAGCTAACTCTAGTAAAACTGAAAACTGAAATATAAGACTGAATATGAAAAACATGTCTATTGTCCTCAGTATGAGGACTCACCACTGAAGCTGCTGAATACGGACCGGGAACTAATCTATGTGTGATCTGAATGCTGAGTACCTGAACCTACATTATGAAAGGATGTAGCGCAGAGTATGCGTTAGTACTTGGAATGTACTGAGCATGCAGGATATCGATAATAGTCGAATAAGATATATAAGTTGAACAAAGTATGACTGAGTAATGATATAATCTGAATATAATGTAAATGCTGAAAATAACGAAAAGGAACTGAACTGAATGCAATGACCAAGTACTGATTATGAACATAACATGCTGAGACTGAATACTGAAGTATAAACTGAAAAACCCGTCAAATGCACTATAGTCTGACTGTGGGAGCTACTATTAACCGACATAAAACCACGTGAGCTAAATGTGGAGTCCGATGCATACGCCACATCGAGAGGACCCAATATACCTTGCCAGGGGTATAAAGGCATGACTGTTCGATGTATATGCCCCATCGAAATTACTCCATATACCTTGTCAGGGGTATAAAGACATGAATGGCGTGATCACTAAATATGATGCCCAACAGAGGGGACTTATAAACCTATGGGGGTACGTAGTTCTGGGACTATGAGGATACACTGAACCCTATTCCAATTCGGTGCTAAGCGTACTCCCAACTAGAAATGTGTATGGCACAACATGCTGGAAGTACTGGATAGCTCAATATTCAAACATGCTAACTGAGAATGCAACATTTAGATACTGACAATGGAACATTCAAAATCTGAGGCATGTTTATTTGCTTAACTTGCCTAGCAAGTGTAATTCATGAACTAAGAGAATCTACACAACTAGGGTTCTGAGTTTCATGCAAAGAACTAAGCAACATTTCCACAAAAACATGATAATTCAATTAAGAATACTATAACACCTAAATAACAACCAATATCTAAGGTTTTGGAAACCCTAGGTCTAAACAAGATATAGAAAATCAAGAATTTGATTGAATTCTAGGGACCTAGTGGATGGAAGGAACCCACTAGTAAAATCCCACATACCTGGTGATAAAATTCACGGAGAAATCCTTTGATTTCCAGGGCTGAACTAAAGAAAATCTCTTGCTTTGTTCTTGAGGGGTTGGTCGACTCGTTTTTTTTTGCTCTAATTTTGATGACTTTTGGAAAATGAATCGATTAGGGTAAGTCCTGACTAGAATACTATGCTTAAACTGAGTAAAACGACGTAGTTTAGGAATCAAATAACATATTTTAAATGTCCAACGCATAGGGGAAAATACCAAAATGACCCCAACTTAAAATCTAACAGAGGCCGACCACGACGCCACTGACAGATCGTTAAAGGGACCACGACTCGTCAAGTGGGTCGTGGTTCTTGGCCAGGGTCTACTGGTTCAGGGGACCCCTCTCTACGGTCCACTTCACGGACTGTGTGAAGGACCACGGACTGTGAAGGACACCGTGGTTCTTCACTTAAAACTGGGGTCTATAGGCTCAAGACAATGGACCCATCCATGGCCCGTCATCAAGACACGGCCCGTTGTAGGCTCCATGGTCTGACAACTAATCCCTGGTGGCTCTATCTCACCTCTACGAGCCTTCCCACGGCTCGTGTGGGGATCCACATCCCATGAAGGGTCTCGTGGTCCACCACTCCTGGGAGGGTGTGAAACACGATAAGGGTGAGGACCGTGGTCCTGATCACGGCCCGTGAACCCCTCAGTGGTTAACCTGCTTCTGCTGAAAAGTCCAAGTCTATTTTTTTGAGGTGTTACAATATCTCCCCTTTGGGATCATTTGTCCTCGAATGAAGTCGAAACTAGGTGAGTATGGAGGGAAGGAGTTGCAATCCCTACCACTAAGTACTAGCAACTGATATATAACTTAACTGAGTTCCAAGAACATACAAATATGATGAAATGCAAGAACAACTGAAGGAATAATATACTAAGACTGAATTTACGCAAGAGTAAACTGAGAAACTGGAGAGGAACTATATCCTGAAACTAAAACCGAATCGGAAGGAAAGAGGTGAGGATACTTGGCCTTCATGGCTGCTTCTGTTTCCCTAAGTAGCTCCCTCTACGGACAAACTCATCCACAAAACCTTCACTAAAGCGACTTCTTTGTTTCTTAACCTACGAACCTGACGGTCAAGAATCTCAACTGGTACATCTTCATGAGTGAGACTATCCTTCACGAACTCACTCTCTAATGGTACTATCCATGCTGGATCACCCACATACTTCAAGAAGATGTGAAAGATTGGATGAACTCTGCTAGTTCTGCTGGAAACTCTAACTCATAAGTCACATTACCAACCCTTTGCAGGATTCAGTAAGGACCTACATATCTAGGACTGAGCTTCCCTTTCTTGCCAAATCTCATCACCCTCTTAAAAGGTGACTCTTTCAGGAATACACAATCATCGATCTCAAACTCTAAGTCCCTTCTCCTTACATATGCATAGGACTTCTGAAGACTCTGGGCTGTCTATAGTCTATCTCTCATGAGTTGAACCTTTTCCACCTCCTCATGAACCGAATCTGGCCCAATCAAAGCTGCTTCACCTACTTCAAACCAACCAACCAGAGATTTACATCTACTCCCATAAAGTGCCTCATACAGGGCCATCTGGAATGGAAGCTATTTTTATAGGTGAACTCTATGAGAGGTGGGTGATTGTCACGTCCTGAGTCTAGGTCCCGGATGCGACACGCCATACTCGACCCCGAAGGGGTCTCATACAAGCCTCTTAGCAATCATAACTTTCGATATATAGAATAGTGTGGAATTTAAAACTTATAATCCAACAATCAAAAACTCATTTATAAAGCAGTCGAATACTAAAGACTCACATGGCCATCTTAGACAAAACTTTGACAAGATAAGGTCACGACCCTTTACAATCAAAATCTAACACAATAGTCTATTACAAGAAAAGGGAAAGAAACTTCTAAACACTTGTCCTCGGTCTATGAGGACATACCCAAAAATGTCTTGGAGAACTCTAATCCAAGCTTCACTAGAGCAACACAAATCACTTGCCGGAACCTACACTTGCAGTAAAAACATGTTAGGACAATTAAGTACTAAGTATGATAGTTGTGCAAAAATATGCTTAAAATAGACATTTTAGTTTGAAAGTCATGCTCTTATGCCATTTGGTAAAACTTCATGAACATTGATTAAAGAGGTATAATATAAGTCACAACCATCATTCGAATCATTTCTTTCTCGTGAACATAATCAACATATAACCTTTACCTTCACTTTAAGCCTTCACCTCAAGTAACCCTCAAGTTATACCTTGTGCAATGTATGAATAGCGACCCATACCACCATCCACACTAAGGTACCACCTTAAGGACACCAAAAGTGAACTTTACCATTCATGCTTTCCACCTTTACACAATAAAGCATTTGAGAG
This sequence comes from Solanum acaule, assembly GCA_036250505.1. Lineage (NCBI taxonomy): Eukaryota > Viridiplantae > Streptophyta > Magnoliopsida > Solanales > Solanaceae > Solanum > Solanum acaule. The sequence continues at coordinate 13,610 of JAJOOR010026941.1, forward strand.
ACATAAACATTACATGAGTCACATCATCACATTAAGACCAACATCTTAGACAAATCTAAGTCATACTTGTGCAATATGCAAGTAGCATCCCATACTACTACTCTCACTAGGTACTCATTTGAAGTCACCATAGACAAGGCACATTCATATGCAATAGTCATGACAAGGAAGTAACTCATAATACAATCCAAGTACAACATGCATCTTTACATTTAAGCATATAAGAGTCAACATTGTTCAATAGCTTCATTTAGAGGACTTTCATACACTAGTCATTAAGACTTAGAGAACTCACTATGACCCTCTCAAAGCCTACTCATGCAATGCATGGATAGCATCCCATACTACTACCCACACTTTGTAGAACTCCTCAAGAAACCATAATGCACATCTCACATAATGGGAATAAGCATTTAACCGACATAGACCATGAGAGCTAGATCATGGAATTCAGTGTCATATGTCCCCACACCGTAAAGAGGTGATCTACTTGCCTAAGGTAGACCAATAACATTAGCTTTGGTAGGAATCCACTGGCTAATATCCTATGTGGGCACATAGTTATGGGATAGGAAGATGTTCATTGGAACCTTAGCCTAACATTAGAAGAGTTTCCATATAACCATATCCACTTGGTGCTTAGCCTACATTCCTATAGATTATTTAATTCACATTACATTAGTGTACTAGGGAGGAATGCCATTGGCTTATCGTCCCAAGTTACATCATTACACAAGGAAGGAATGCTATTGGCCTATCAATCCAAGGTACATTCAAGGATAGCTCTAGAGTCCTCATGAAAGGAATGCCATAAGCCTATCAATTCATGGATTCTCACTACATTCTTATACTCATGAAAGGAATTCCATAAGCCTATCGATTCATGGTACATTGACTCACTAGGAAAAGAATGCCATAAACCTATCGATACAAGAGTCTTTATTAATTAAATCATTTATGAAAGGAATGCCTTAAGCCTATCGATTCATAGTCATCAAGTCAAGACACTTTCATTACTCATATATGAAAGGAATGCCATAGCCTATCGATTCATATTCATCAAGTCAAGACACATTCATTTTACAAGAAAATGATGAATAAGCCTACCAATTCTAGATTCAACATTCACATTACTTTCATTCATACAAGAATAGGATGCCTAAGCCTACCAATTCATGTTATAACATCACATTATAGAAACCCTTCACATTCTATCATCATCATATATAGCAATTAAACACCTCCACCTTTCAAGTGGATCAATAGCTCTAACACAATTATACTTCAACATATAATTAGGTCATTATTGCCCTTTCAAGGCCATGATCACAAATCATCAACAACAATTTACCATAATTAAGGCATAGATAATGATACAATTCAATAACCCAAAGCAATTTAAACAAATTCCATTCATAAGCTTTCATAATCATCAAACCCACTTCATAAAGCACAATTTAGGAATTGAGAGAAATCATGGGTTCATAGAGTATTTTTATCATAAATCATCAATTAAACATCAATACAATCATAATTTGTCGTTATAAACCATTTGAAAACATTTGATGAAAGAACCCATGAGATTGAGTAAAACCCTAGGTTTTTTCATAACTTGAAATCAACTTGAAATTGGCTCCTTGAATGAAAAGTTAGACAAGGATCAAGACTACCATACCTTTACCAAGAATCTCCAAGCAATTTCAGGAAGAACCACCATAGAATCACCAAACCCTAGCGTCAATGGCTCCCTTCTCCTTCTTCTCTAATGGAGGATTTCTAGTGAGAAATATTTGAGGAGAGGTGGGTCTTCTTTTAATTCTATTTGGAGTGACTTATTTGAAAGAATTCAAGTGTAAAAAGGTTATATAGTTTCTAGGAAAGGAATAGAATAATGAGGAATCAACTTTGGAAAACAACTAAGGACCCACAAAGTTAAAACTTAAAAATCCACCATTTGCCCGTGTAAGCTCGCCCTTTGGACCCTTAAGCTCACCAAGGGCACTAGGCGACTCGCCAAGTGCACCCTTGGATCGCCTAATTTTCCCGTGAGCTCTCAAATTGGGCAGTCCACTAGGCGATGGAAGGGCCAATAGGCGATCCGCCAACCTGGTTGGCGAGCTACAACTTAGCTCGCCCTTTGCTCCAGAACCTAGGCTTAAGGGACAGCCTACTAGGCAATCAAAAGGGCACAAGGGTGACTCGCCCAACTCTTTGGGCGATCAAGCAGTCCCATCGCCAAAAGGTCCCTCGTTGAACATGGTTTCTTTCACTCTAACTTGCTAGCTTAGGCCCTTGCTTGCACCCTAGGCATCTTCCTTGCTCAATTAAGGTCTAAAACAGCCTAGTCATCAACTTATGGTCACACTAACCCACACGATGAGGCTCTAGTTCAATCTATCATTTTGTGAGTCGTTATATTATCCCCCACTTAGAAACATTCATCCTCGAATGACACTTTGACCACATTCGGGAAAAACAACTCGAGACTAGCAACCCAACAATCATGACACATCAATGCAATGCATAATCATAGGAGGAAACATCAACCCCACATCAATAAGCTCAATGCAATACAAGAAAGTAGGAACTACTTCTACAAACTCATTATGCACCAAAACATCACATTTCTCATTTCATTGGAGGAACTTCCTTCTCCAATTCACATCATGCTCATCATAACATCATCAGGCAAATCTTGCAATTCTTTTCAGAAACACATTTAAGCATGCTCAACAAGTCAACTCAAGAAGCATTTAGACAACTCATTATAGATGCATATTTAACATGAGGAACACAAATCACATAAGCTCATTTTCTCATTTTAAACAAGAATTCAACAAGAACATACATAACATAAGGAGACCATGGAAACTCAAAATGACACATGACTCCAAAACATGAATCGAGCTACAAGGAACTCTTGGTCTCAAGCTTGAATAGGAATAGAAGGAAAGAGATAAGGATATCAGAACTCTCCACAACCTTACTATTCAACATACTATCCCCCACTTAGGAGAAAACCCAACTAAGGCTAACATGAAAGACAACATAAGGACCTCATCACAACAAAAAGGAACTATAACCTACTGGTACCTTCATCCAGATTAGCTCTTTTTTGTCCTTTTTGGCTTGAAGTGCATAGAAACGGTTCTTCTTTGGAGCATTAGGATCCGGGCCAACATAAGAAGCTTGTTTGGCCTCCCTTCCTCTAGCGGCAAGAGTAGGACAATTTCTCACTTGATGATCACTTTTACCACACCCATAGAACCTACTAGTACAAGCTAGCACTTCCCATGATGCCTCTTCCTACAGGTGATGCAAAGAGGTTTAGAAAATAGAGGTCCACCACCTTTCTCCTCATTAACCTTAGGAGCACTAGAAGAATCTTGGTTTGGAGCTCTCTTCTTGAACCTAGGTTGACTTTGCTCATCGGACCTACCCCTCTTCAACTCCCTATCTTTCCTCTTAAGTTTGGACTCCTCAATAGATTGAGCATACACCATAATCCTAGAAATATCCATATCAATATGGAGCATCGTTGTACGACACTCTTTCTCAACTAGGTCGGATATACCCATCACATACCTACTCATCTCATCCCTAGGGTTAGACACCAAGGATGGAGCATACTTACACAAGAGAGTAAATTTCAAGGAGTACTATTCCACACTCATGCTACCTTGCTTAAGATTGATAAACTCCTCAACCTTATACTCCCTCTTCTCATAGGGAAAGTACCTACCAAGGAATGCTCCCTTAAACTCCTCACATTCTATAGGACCCACTTCCAAAGGCCTATTGCTTTTCCCTTGAGTGAACCACACTTGGGCAACCTCTTTCAATTGATATGAAGCCAACTCCTCTTTCTCCCTACAAGTTACCCCTATAGCATTGACTATCTTATATACTTCATCTAAGAATTCTTGGGGATCCTCTCCCACTCTAGAACCAGGAAATATCGAAGGATTCATCCTCACAAAGTCTCTCAACCTTGAGGACACAGTACTCTCATTAGCATTCACCCTAGGCCCCACATCTTGATTAACTTGAGCTGTCATGGCTCGGGTTAGGGTTAGAAAAGCTGACCTAATCTCTTCATTGGTCATGGTTGGGGGATCCACGGGACTTCATTCTCTTGCGGGACTTGGTCACCTTGAGGACCTTGGGGAGGAATTCCCTTATTCACATTCTCCTCTTCCACTCTCCTTGCAGGCGTCCTTCTTGTATTCATATCTTATAAACACAAGAGAATGATTAGGAAAAGGACACTTATAAAGCTAAACTCTAAGGCATGATTTCAAGAATAATGAAAGAAGTGTAACTTCCTAACGTCCTATAGCCTCTCGCTCATAGATGTGTCGCGACTCACACCGATGAACAAGACTCTACAAGATGTGGCTTGTGAGACATCAACCCTAAAAAAAATTCCAAAATCTTGTGCTCTGATACCAACTTTGTCATGAACCGAGTCTAGACCCCGGATGCGACATGGCGTACTTGATATACCGTGAGTTTACGGTATTTTTAATACATTTCACTTACAAGTTGTATGTGTCTAGGGCCTTTTTGTATTGGTTTTTTATGTGTTTTTATCATATTTTGCAGGAAAGATGTTCAGGCGCAGAATTAAAGAGATAGCTGAAAGAAATGCAGAAAAGGGCATCTACGGACCATAGGTCCATTGACGCTCCGTAGATGGTGGTCATAGATCAGCAGCCAAGGCATGGAAGGCAAATCAGGGAAATCTGACCAAGTGTGGAACCATGGTGACCATTGACGGTCCGTAGATTGACCTACGGACCATACTGTTGATCTGTAGATTGATACTGCGAGGGTTCCAGTACCTGATTTTTGAAGAGTCTAAGTATGGAGCTACGGAGAGGGACTGACGGACTGTAGATCGATCTACGGTCCATACTGCAGTTCCGTCGTTTGTTTCAGAGAAGCTGATTTTTGGAAGCTGAATATTTTCTAAGTCTTGGCTGACGGAAGGGACTCACGGACCGTAGATCCATTGACGGTCCATGAGTCAGTCTCGTGGAATGAAGATGCGTGCCTATAACAAACTTTCCTTATTTTGTTTCCCTTTTAATTTAGGACTTTTTTTCTATAAATAGGGAATGTACACCTCGTTTTTGGGGGTTAGACATTATTGTTTTATTCTAGTTCTTGACTTGGGAGATTAACATGCAACTTTAGCAATTCTTAATTCCCTAAGTTCATTTTGAAGAATTTGGGTGTTGCAATTCAAGTTGAATTTCTGGGTTTATTATTCTTCTTTCGTAAGTTCATAATTCTTTCATCTAAAACAATGAATTGTGTTCATATGATTATGGGTACCTAAACTCCACAACTAGGGTTGTGGGAACCATGAACGATTAACAAAGTATAAATAGTAAATAAGCAATTCTTGAATAGTGTTTTGCATGCATTGATAATTTTTTCATTTAGAAGTCTTTTTAACGAGTGCACGCATTAGAACTCGCCTTGTTGCTACCTGCCGGACCAAGGAGGTAATCAACAAGAAAAGAATTATCAACATATATTTAGTGTGATACTATCTAATAGGCTAGTGTCCATTGGTGCGAAGTAATAACTAAGCCAAACATCGATTATGATGTCTGATATGAGGTAAAGGTAAGGGTTAGTAAATTATACACACGTAGCCGGGCCAAGGATTTAGAAATACCTAACTAATCACTTTGCATGTAGTACACTAGGAAAGGATTGCTATTACTAGGATTACTGCGTTATGAGCTTGTGGGGAACACGTATGCCCTAGTTATTTCTCTTATCTTGATAACAACCAAAACTGACTTTTGATTACTGATTATTTATTAAATTCTTACAATTTGTTTCACAAAACCCCCCTTTTTAATTACTTGTTTTTGGAAGTAATTTGACTAATCGAATATAATTGTTGGTTAAAATAAAGTCTAAACCATTTTCCTCGTGGGATCGACCCCAACCTACAATTTGGGTTCTTTACTTGATAACGATCGCTTATGCTTCTTTAGGTAGGTGTAATTTGAGCGTATCAGTACTCGACCCTGAAGGGGTCTCATACAAGCCTCTTAGCATTCATAACATTCAATATATAGAAATAGTGCAGAATTTAAAGTTTATTTAAATCCAACAATCAAAAACTCATTTATAAAGCAGCGAAATACTAAAGTCACACATGGCCATCTTAGACAAAACTTTAACAAGATAGGGTCACGGCCCTTTACAATTGAAATCTAAGATAATAGTCTATTACAGGAAAAAGGAAAGAAACTTCTAAACACTTGTCCTCGATCTATGAGGACATACCCAAAATGTCTTGGAGAACTCTAATCCAAGCTTCACTAGAGCAACACAAATTACTTGCCGGAACCTACACTTGTAGTAAGAACATCAAGAAGAATGGATTAGCACAATTAAGTACCAATTATGATAGCCATGCAAAAACATGCTTAAAACGAACATTTTAGTTAAAAAGTCATGCTCTTATGCCATTTGGTAAAACTTCATGAACATTGATAAAAGAGGACATACCCAAAATGTCTTGGAGAACTCTAATCCAAGCTTCACTAGAGCAACACAAATTACTTGCCGGAACCTACACTTGTAGTAAGAACATCAAGAAGAATGGATTAGCACAATTAAGTACCAATTATGATAGCCATGCAAAAACATGCTTAAAACGAACATTTTAGTTAAAAAGTCATGCTCTTATGCCATTTGGTAAAACTTCATGAACATTGATAAAAGAGGACATACCCAAAATGTCTTGGAGAACTCTAATCCAAGCTTCACTAGAGCAACACAAATTACTTGCCGGAACCTACACTTGTAGTAAGAACATCAAGAAGAATGG
>JAJOOR010026942.1:0-17789 GCA_036250505.1 Solanum acaule
CACAGTAAAAACTGATCATTCATACCATTAATTTGCGCTAGTGAGCTCCAATCAAACATACCAATCCATGACAACTAATTAAAAGCAGTACCACAAATAAGTTAATGTACTTAAAAGACACCAAAATACATTTCAAAGCAGTCAATACAAATTTTTGCTGCTGCACAGTAAAAACTGATCATTCATACCATTAATTTGCGCTAGTGAGCTCCAATCAAACATACCAATCCATGACAACTAATTAAAAGCAGTACCACAAATAAGTTAATGTACTTAAAAGACACCAAAATACATTTCAAAGCAGTCAATACAAATTTTTGCTGCTGCACAGTAAAAACTGATCATTCATACCATTAATTTGCGCTAGTGAGCTCCAATCAAACATACCAATCCATGACAACTAATTAAAAGCAGTACCACAAATAAGTTAATGTACTTAAAAGACACCAAAATACATTTCAAAGCAGTCAATACAAATTTTTGCTGCTGCACAGTAAAAACTGATCATTCATACCATTAATTTGCGCTAGTGAGCTCCAATCAAACATACCAATCCATGACAACTAATTAAAAGCAGTACCACAAATAAGTTAATGTACTTAAAAGACACCAAAATACATTTCAAAGCAGTCAATACAAATTTTTGCTGCTGATTACAAATCCAAAAAGTGACTTTTCTGCTAAAATTAGGCATTCATTGGTGCACTAGATGTTCCACGTTTGTTTTTTCTTGACTGACTGATATGTTGCAAATGTGAAGCTGTGACAGCATCTCCACCATTCCACTTGAGTCCTCGAGGCTTATAACCAATATCAATATTTGTTGGAGCTGCATCCTTGTAAATTTTCGGAGTGATAACTCTTTCTCCTGAAGTACCAGGCTGCATAGAAATGTCTTAAAATGAGACTTTATATAGTAAAGTAAGAAATTAACAAAATTATGTATACACTTACATTAAAGGTTTCACTACCACTTGCATTTGTATAGATGCCAAATCCTACAGTCTTGGTCCTCTTTTGTCTTCCTGTTGATAATGAATCTCCCATAGCCCTTGGTTGATCAGGTTGCTGACTTGATACACCTCCAGTGCCTTTACCAATGCCTCTACCAATGTCTCTACCAGTGCCTCTATCAATGCCTCTGCCAGTGCCTCTGCTAGTGCCTCTAACTGTGCCTCTCCCAGTGCCTCTCCATGTGCCTCTACCAGTGCCTCTGCCTGTGCCTCTACCAGTGCCTCTCCCAGTGCCTCTGCATGTGCCTCTACATGTGCCTCTACTTGTGCCTCTGCTTTTAGCAGGTTGTTGCTCTCTTCTAACAACTGAAGAATCAAAACACATAGAACTTCCTTGATGACTAAATACTGGTGGCTGACTTAAGCTTGATGGTCTGCTAAAGAGTGGTGGCTGGCTTGAGCTTGATGGTTGCCTAAACAGTGGTGGCTGGCTTGAGCTTGATGGTTGGCTAAACACTGGTGGATGGCTTGAGCTTGATGGTTGGCTAAACACTAGTGGCTGGCTTGAGCTTGGTTACCTGCTTGGGTAGCCTCCAGGTTGTCCCATCCCAACCTATTAATACAGTAATAATAATTGATTACTCTAAATAATTTAAGCTAATTGTAGATGAATTAGAAGAGAATAATAACTTACCATGGTTGGACAAGCTTTTTTGTTATGGCCTACTTGATGACACAAAGAGCAAGTCATTTTTACTCCTCTTTTGGACAACTTTCCATACCTTTTCCTAGGCTCATTCTTTGCCTTTCTTCTGCACTTTGGTGGCCTACCAGGCATGACTTTTGGTTCAGGAGGTTCAATAACTACACCACTAGTGCGAGGCCACATTTTCATGTTTGGTATTGGCTGTAGAAAGTGGTTATAAGCCTTCAAGAAAGTCTCTTTCCTAAACCAATGCACTACTTCATGTTCAGGTTCTATGCCTTTGTGCTGATATGCAAGCACAACATGTTGGCATGGTATGCCCCTCAATTGTCATATTCTACATGTACATGTCTTCTTCCTTATATCAACAATATGTCTGTGCTGACCATCTAAGATTTCATACCCAATATCACCATTGAATCTAACTTCACAAAGTCTAGCAAGATCTTTGTTCTCTTCAAGTACTAGTCTAGCCATAGGAGAGATATCTGAGATCCAAGTTTCAGCAAATTACCTCATTGCAATATTTCTGTCCATTATCTTGTGCCTAATCTCCTCTAACATAGTTATGATAGCCTTATGTCTAGCAGCTAGTATCCAAGAATTAAACGTTTCACACATATTGCTTTCAACAATGTCACACTTAGAATGCTCCTTAAAATATGCTTTGCACCAAGTAGTTTTTTCATAATGCAACAAGTCCTCACAAATTTTATTACCTAATTTGTTGAGTTTATCCATCTCATCTTCAAATTTCACTTCAAAACTTGACTTAGCACATCTCCGGAACTGGTTCCTTCTTTTTTCACCACTCCATATTTGATGCCAGTTGGACCACATATGTCTAGCACACCTTCTCTGCCCACTATCTGGTAGCAACTCACATAAAGCTGGTACAAGACCCTATGTAAACAATTATAGCACAAAAATTAAAAAGTATTAACAACACAAGAAATTAAAAAATAAGAGATCAAGCTACAATACAAAAACTATCTAACCTTCTGCATATCTGACATAACAGTCAATCCATGTCCTATGCCTAAGTTCAGATCTTCTATCAAGTAGTTGAGGAAAAAACTCCAACTATGTTTTGTCTCTGTGTCAACAATAGCCCATGCAATTGGAAACATCTGTTGATTTCCATTTCTACCAACATCAACCAACAATTCACCCTTGCAAGAACCCTTTAGAAAGCATCCATCAAAACCAATAATTTTTCTGCATCCTTTCAACCAGCCTCTCTTCAATGCATCAAAGCAAACATAGAAGTAAACAAACAAAGTTTTTCCTGGCTGAGACTCTCTATATGTCCTCACCCAACATGAAGTATCAGGATTAGTATGTTTAATCATGTCTGCATAATCACACAATCTTGAAAATTCCATCTTCCAATCACCTAAGAAGTCCTTGATAACCTTCTTTTTTGCCCTATGACAAACAGTTCTTCCAACATACCACCCAAATTTTTTTCTCACCAATTCCTGAACTTCCCACAATTTTATATATGGTTGACATGTAATTTCATCTTTGAACTTTTCTGCAGCAAACTTAGATGTACACAACTTGTTTTTGGTTGATTGAGGACATACATGCATAGGATAATAATTTTTGACAATAAAATCACCAGAATCCTTATCTATACTAGCAAACAACAACCATTTACATTTCTTGTCCTCACACTTAACTCTAACCTTTTTTTGTCATTAGGCTTCAACTTTAACCTAATTTTATATTCACAAGAATAGTCTGCAACAACTTTTCTAAATTGTTCATCATTTTCAAATACCATACCAAGCTCAAAAATAGCTAGAACACAATCAGGATCAAATCTTACGTTTTTACTTTTTCTTCTTGCTGGTAAATCAACACCCCTCACAAAATCTGGATCCAATTCATCCCTACTGTCATCACTATCCAATTCTGAGCTATCTATATATTGCTCATCACCCCCTAGTCTCAGTATATCTAGCAGCCTTATTCCTTCATATGTCTTCAAATCCTCTATCAATACCAGTTGTTCCAAGCTTTATTTCCTCAGTTTGAATAGGTTTTTTCTTTTTCACTTTGTTTCTCCTTTCATTTCTAAGAGATCTCAATTCTTCATCAACTTCAGAGTCATCCTCATCAGGAATAGCATCCTCTTGAGAGTCAACACTGCTTTCTTGATTTGATCCAGCCCATTCCTCTTCTAGATCTGATATATCCCCTGACTCAACTTCCACATTAACATTTTCAGATTCAGCCTCATAATTCAACCCTTCACTTGCAGTCACATTTATATCTTGTAAGTCTTCTTCACCAACCACATTGCTATATTTTTCAACTACAGGCCCACAAAGCAAACCAGTTGTGGTGACCACTTCTACATCATCCACCACATGCTTTACATAAATGTATAAAAAGTCACCATCTTTTAGGTCTTTGATAAGATTTAGTAAAGTGAAATCAGTTTTCACCTCAATAAAGTCATTTTTTATGGGGTCTTTAACACAAAATCCACCAACAGTAATATACCCCAATTGTTTAGTGTAAAAAAGTAATTCGATTATTGAGAAGTGGTCCTTGTCGATATTAAAATACTCCACCTCGTTTTCCCCTTTATAAGTAATTTCATTTTTGTCCTGAATAAACTTACCACTATGATGAAAACGAGTTATAATAATGGTGTCCATAAGATTCCCTGAAACAAGGCGAAAGCCCCAAAAATTTCTGACATGTTATGAATAATAAGAACCAAAAAAACCCTAACTTTTTCCAGATATTAACAACACACCATCACATTAATACTAAAATGCAGTTATATCACGTTACTACAATAAAAATTACATAGAAATTAGGGAATGAACTTACCTCACACCCGTCAACTCGAAAATCGTGATTGAACTTCAAAATCGTCTGCAATCTTCGATGATTCCTTCAACAAAACACTCGAAATCACTTCAAAATCTGAGAATTTTAGTTGTAAATGTCACTGAAAGAAGAACAATTGTTAGGGTTTTCTCGTCTAGCATTGGATTAGAATTGTTTTGGGGGGAAATGAAGGGGCTTTAATTTTTAGGTTTGAGGATTGAATATGTGGCGTTGACGTGTAATTGGGTTGAAGTATGATTGGTTGAAATTTCCACGTGGGGAAGGTTGATCTCACGCGCACATTAGCCAAAAAATATTTGTTGAAGTTTGGTTCCACATCAGCCAACGGTGTTTAAAAGGAACAAATTATGGGTGGTTCAATGATTCAATAGGAAAATGGCGTAGTTGAGGTACCTGAGGGGAAAAACCCAACAAGTTTAGGAATATGTTTATGAAAACACATAGCTCAAACTCCTTCACTCTTCTAACTCGTAAGTCATAAGAGAGTTCAAATTCTCAATGGAAATAATTTCTTTTTATTTGGTATCATATATTTCACTATTGAACACTATTGTTCCATTACAAGATTTTTATATCAAGTTTTACTTCTTTATGAACCTAACGTGCAGGAGAAAGAAGCGATGACACAATGTTTTTGAAAATTTAATTTGGTAAGTTATTAACTCATCTATGTATATTTTTAGTTGAAGTAAAAATATTTTTCTTTCCCCCATTTCCCCCCTTCTAATTACTTATTTATTGTTTGAGATTTATAAAGACTCCAGATTTTATCCATGTATAATATATGAGTTCCTTTGATGATGCCACAATAAAGAAAGTTGGATGTTTAACACATGTTGCCGGTTTACCTAACTTTAATAGGTTGGGCTTAAATTGTGCATGTGTTTGAGGGATTAATTACTTGGTTGAATCTTTTTAAAAGAATATTACTTATTTTAAATATATTATGTAATTATTATTATTTTTAGCAATATATAACAATATTATGTATTTTATTGAATTTGTTTCTTTCACTCTTTCCAGATTAGCCATGTTTTTTTTTACACACTTCACCAATAACTTACAAAATGAATTAAACTTGAATAAAAAATATATTACACATATTAAAGTTGAATTGAAAGAAAATTAAACATGAATGCAAAATGTAGCAAACGAAAGAACAATATATGATCTGTAAACTGAATAAAACTTGTATCAACAATAAATTAGACAAGAAATATAATCGTAACAAATGAAGAGACAACTAGGGGTGTACATGACCGGGTTGGTTCGGGTTTTTCAAATATCAAACCAAACCATTTGTGTAAAAAAATTTAATTTATAAACCAAACCAAACAAATAAAATTCGGATTTTTCAACCTCGGGTTGATTCGGGTTTTTCAAATATCAAACCAAACCATTGTGTCAAATTTTTAAATTTATAAATAATAAACCTCGGATTTTTTCAGATTTTTGGATTTTTTCGGTGAAGTTTGCATACAAACATATAATTAACTTGTGCTCCAAATATTTCTTTAGTCCAACCAATATACGATTATCTAAGGTGTTTCTTAAGAAGATAACACAAAATATGAGATGAGTACTGATGACACTAAAATATTCAATAAAAAATAATAATGAAATCATCATATAAAATAAATATTGCAAAGTCATAATGAAAATGATCATAATTTAAAATTACTAAATCATGCTAAAATAAGTTTAATAAGTATTAGTTACATTACTAAATATTTAAGAAAAATTAAAATTAGATTATGTATTTTAATTGTCTAAACTAATGTAAAACTAAAGAACAATAATTCAATATTATTGTCATTCTTAGTGTTGAATTGATTTTCTTTTTGCATTAGTATTAATTTAATTTTTATTTAAGTTTTATTATAATTATCAACATATATGAACTATAATCTTTGTTGGACCATTCCGAATTTTAAGTTTTAAACTTGAAATTATATATTAAAAGAAAAAAAAACTATGAAATAGTATAAGAAATATTTTAAAATTATATCAAAGTAAATATTTTTATGTATAAAATAAAATTTTAAAATTACATATCTAATGTCGGGTTGGTTTGGTCTCGGGTTGGTTTTTTTTAGTTAAAACCAAATCAATCCAAATATAATCGGGTTTTTTTTTCCAATACCAAACCAAGTCAAACCAAACCACTAGTCGGATTTTTTTTCGGTTTGACTCAATTTGCGATTTGATTCGGTTTTCGGTTTGGTTTTGTACACCCCTAGAGACAACAATAGACATTCATATTGAATTATAATTGGAAAAAAAAATTGTAGGACAAATAGAATTATAATTGGAAAACAAATTGTAGGACAAATTGAATTATAATTAAATAAAAATTGCAGGACAAATTTAATTATAATTGAATAAAAATTGCAGGACAAAGAAAGTGTAATTGAGAATTATGAAAAAAACTTGTATAAATAATAAAAAAATCTTCAAACATTCAAATCATTAAAATGTCAAACCTTCAAATCTGCCTTTATTTGAATTTATATAAATATCAACGAATTGTAAATATACAATAAGTAATTACAAATCTGCACTAAAAATCACAATTCTTTAATTGATTCAAATCCGTACTCACATAAATTTCACAATTCTGAAATAACTAAAAATACAGATGATAGAATTCTAAAAAATTGTAGTAATAATGTTGTAGGAAGTTCTGGGCAAGAAGCTAGGAAGGAAATTATTATGTTAATTGTGGAGGAAATCTCAGGTGAGAAGATCAGAGAGAAAATGATGAATTATTGAGCCAAATTTGGGAGAAATATTGGGAGAGAATATCACATGAATTAATTAGATACTATTGTTATATATGGTTGAAATTATTATATTGCTATCGATGGTAAATATTTTTTAAATATAGAACACTTAGGTGACTTTCCCGTGTTTAAAGTAAACCACACAAAATAAACCCAATTGTGAAATTATTTATCCAAATTGGACCTAACCCAAACTATATACCCCTTTAATAGACTCATGGCTCAAACTATTTACATGCTTATCCAATTTCTCCTTTCTTATTTCGTGCATGATGTTAGCATGACTTCACCATCACTACTATGAATTGATCCTCTGTGATATTCTATCGGTATATTGATACCATATCAATATCATATAGAACTGATTTTAATTCTGTGATACTCTGTCGATATATTGATAACCTATCGGTATCATATAGGATTAGACTCTTTCTTAAGAAATAATTAAGAGCAAATTATTCAAGTCACAATCTTATTTATTAAATTCTAAATTGATAGAAGATATATTTTTTGTGATGCTCCGTCGGTATATTGATACCATATCGATATCATAAGCTTCCATAATAAAGAAGTTTACTGTCTATTTTTAATTCAAAACACTTCCACTGGAAGCTTAATCCTGTATTATACTATATTGGTATATTGATACTCTAGTGGTATCATATATGATTAGACTCTTTTTTAAGAAATATATAAGAAACAATTAAGAGAAAATCACGCTAAAAATTTCATCCGCGTGGCTCATTGTTTCAACTGTTTTAGCAACACCAAAATCAACAAAAATGTAAAAGCAATAAAAAGCAAGAGAAGCTTGAATCAATAATCAAACAAAGGCAATCACTAGTCTATCTCAAATAACTGTGTCATTTTAATAACGTTTAACTGTATTTTACAATTAAAGTATAGGCGATCGAATGTTAAAATATTATCCAATTTTATGAGCCGGAGTCTAACTACAAAGATCAGTGACAAGAATTACATTTTTTTTGTTCGTCAATTAAAGCTAACGAGCACATTGTATCAAAACAAGTATTTAAATGGGGAGATTGGTAGTAGGGAATTTGTTTAAAGACTATAAATATCAATATCACTTAGGCAACACAGAGAGATTTAACAAAGTTGGAAACAACTAGGTGTGTGTGCAATATCTATGGGGTTTTAACTCAATAGACAATGATTAACTAGTTCAGAACCAATTGAACACATGGATATCATTTGGTTAATAGTATATTCGAAATTCTCTCAAACTAATGGATATATATATATATATATATATATATTGGGTTCTTCTGAATCCCAAGACTTTACCATACAAAGAATCAAACATTGTTTGAGTGAGTTTAAATTATTTTTAACTCTAATTGTTAAATAAGTAATTAAACAAATTTAGACTATCTCTAACTCTAATTCAATGATTAATTTCTCAAGTCCTCACTAATGAAGTCTTACCCAACTCCACTTTCTCTTTTCAAGTAAAAGTGAAATTAGAGAGTTCAACCAATGTTTACAACCATTAATTTTTAAATTAAACCTTGAAGATAACAATAGATCTATGCATAATAACTGATTTTCGATTTATTTAATCACTATCGATTTAATTTTACGCCCACCTCATGCACACAGACTCCTAACATGGAATTTAGCTACTCATAAATAAAGAAATAGAGAATATAATATCATAGTAAAACTTCATTTCATTCATATTCAACATCTAAAATCAAATTCAAGCTTGAAGTATCACAAGTTGTATTTTCTTCTTCAACAAGTAAGTAAAAGTATATAGTATCTGTTGACACCCAATTTTGGCCGAACATTTTCAAAATTCGTAACTTTTAAGTTTTATTTATTCAATAGTTCAAAATACATTTTTTTATAATTTTAAATAAGTTTATCGATTTTTATCCTTATTTGTCAAAATTTCAGGATTTTTTATCAATTAATTTTAGTTACATTATTTTATATCACAGCCGGTTGACTACGTTCAAATATTTGTTCATTTTTTATTAAATCAATTCCGTTAAATTGTATTTTTTTACATGTCATTAGTTACGTTCATTATAATTTTTAATATTCATTTTATTCGTTACATTTGTTAATATTCATTTTGATATTTTGCACAATCTAGAAATTTATTCAAATATGAATAAGATTTAATACACAAATTTTTTATTAACCGATAGTTTTGGCCCACGATTTTAAGGATGGGTGATTTTCAATTTCCTATTTAAACAATAGCTTAGTCATTAAGTCAAGGATGGTGAAATATTTTTAGATAAGGTTTGAAATTTTCAGATTTTTATTCATAAAGGATTCCACTATTCATTAATTTTTCGGCTGCCATCACCTCGAAATCCGGCGAAGCTGCGGCAATACAAAACCCCGACCCAAAAACCCAAGCCTCCTTCCCCTCTTTCTTGTTGCTGCCAGTAGATCGGAAACAACCACACCCAAGCTCCATTTTTATCTCCAACCAGAGAACCCCATCAACAACAAGCAGAAACCGGCGAACCCCAATCCAAACCCGCCGGCAGAAACCCAAAAACCACCTAAAACCCCCGGAGAACAACCAGAAACTCCGGTGAACCGCCTTGCCAGACCTCCAAACGACCCTCCATTTTTTCAGACCCGGCCAAACGCAGACCACCAAACTCCAAAGACCCCATCTCCCTTCACCCTTTTTTCCGGCGAGATACGAACTCCCAAAACCCCATTTGTTCGTCTCCTTTTTCCAGCTTCAAACCCTAACGCCAACAGACCCAAAGCTAGCACACCAGAACAAAAGCCAAGCTCCAGCGAGCTCCACCTCAGACCACCAGAGAACAACAAACCACCGCCTCCCTCTTCCCCTTCGACCTCCGCCGAAATGCTCACTAAACCAGATCTCACCATAAATCCGAGCAACAATGAAGACAACACTGAGCTCCGTCAATTTGGTTCCGCTTAGTCTAATTTTTGTTATAATCATTCATTGATACTTGGGTTACTTTTGTTATTTACTATTAATCACTGTTGTCGCTCTTTGTTACTTATCACTGTTGATTTGTTTGTTGTTTATGCTTTTGTTAAGTTGGTTTAGTTTTTTGTTTATTGTATTAAGTAGTGTTTTATGTTGATTTTATTCTCCCTGGTGTCTTTGATTTATTTAGCTATTTCTGTTGTTTTATTTCTTTCCGTTCATAAATGGCCTTAGTTATCTTGTTATTTGTTATTCTTTTATTAGTTTTAATTATTTGTTATGGTGAATAGATAAAATTTGTTAGCTTAGATATTTTATTGTTGTTGCTTGGTTTCTGTCCAGTTGTTACTTTGGTTATTGTTATTATGTTAAAATATTTAGTTATTAATTTCACGTTGATTTGTCTTTTTTCATCAATCTTCTTAATGAGCTTTTTTTAAAATATATATTTTTGATATAGGTTGTCTTTTGATGGTTTGTGTGGTTCACTTACTCTTTGGAATATAATCTTAGTACCCTTGTTTATTATTATTAGTCTTGTTATTATTGTTACGGTTGGTGTTGTTAGACATTTTGTGCTTTATTAAATTGCTTTGTTAGTTAAAATTGGTCAATGGAAAAATCTCTCCGTCGATTTACGAGGCATTCCCATTATTAAAGACGGAAATTTAGTTTATGTTTATATTTTTTATATGTTAAAATTGGCCGATGAAGAAATTATCGTCAATTTTCAAGGCTTCTCATGTTAATAAGACGAGTTTTTATTTTTAAATTATTATTTGATTTATTCTTTTTTACTCATATTTATTTATTACTAATACTTTTATTAAGTGTCTTTACAGGTACTCGGAGATGCTTTCCATTGAAGCTATTCGAATGAAGTTCGAATTATATTTTTTTATTCATTAGTATATATTATCGATGTTAGGCAAACCTTAGGCCGTTTTTGATATTATTTTTATTTTATTACTTGTGTATATCGCTTGTGTGTTTTACTTATATATTGTCTTATCTCCTCAATTTGAAAAAAATGAATTTAGTCGGTAACCACATTTGTGGATTTCAAAGAATGTCTAACACCTTGCCTTCGAAATCACTTGAATCCCTTACTTAGAATCTATTGGTTTCGTAGATTTTTTTAATTGGTTTCCTAGTTTTTCCTAAAATTAGGTGGCGACTCTTTTCGTTTATTCTTAAAATTCTTTTAAAATTGATTTAATTGATTATTTTTTTAGTCACAGCGACCTTTCTCCCTATTTGAATAATGTAGGGATGTCAACAATATCTTTTTGCGTTAAGTACAAAATTGCCCTTGAACTATCGTTAGCCTCACTTTCACAAGTATAGTTCCGCTCAAAGCATGCCAATCGGAGGTCCATAATGGCTCAAACCAGTGGCACTTGTATTTGCACCTGCAAAATGCAGGTGTGAAACTGCTCAAAGCAGGTGCACTGTCTAGTGTTATCACTTGTGTTTGCATTTCTGCTGCACACCGATTTCTTGTAAATGTTTTCAATGATTTTCATCTCAAATCCTTCGTTCTTCATGTTCAAAGAAATGTCTCCACATAAGAGAACATGTCACGATCTGAGCTTACACCTTGGACGTAATTGGCACTCAAAAATCATTGTTGGTTTCCAAGTGAACTTTTGGCCTGGTTCACTACTTAGCGGAAGACATTACTCAAGCAAAATAGAAATTCATGATTCAAAAATAACTTTAAAAACTTAACTTAAACTCAACTCCAATAATCGTATGAAAAAATAATTTAACAAGTATTAGTTAAATGCCTCATGGACCCAAAACATTACAACAACAAAGGAAATAATGATAAACTCTTCGACCTTTAAACTATTTATAAAGCCTCTACTATTACAGAAGGATTATCGAGACAAGACCCTCGACATCCTAACAAACTAAAACTAAAAGTGGAACCCTCCAGAAGCAAGGAGGCTCACCGTAGCTAACTGAAACTGCAAGTGGTATCAACGAAGCTTCTATTGATGACCCTGAATACATGTATCTGCATCATAAAAGATGCAGGTCAAATGACGTCAGTACATGAAATGTATGAGCATGTAAGGGGAATTCTAAAGCATAAACATAAGCTTGAACTAATAGAAAAGAAACATACTTACCTCTCCTCAAACTTACTCAACTCAATCCAAACTCCACTCAAGGATAAGATACTCAACTCAAATGTAAGATATTCAACTCGAAAATACTCAACTCAACTCAACTCAAGATACTCAAGGGATAAATTAACAATAAAATATGCAATATATGGAATGCCTTAAAACAATAGATAGCAACTCAATTGTATGTAAAAATACAATAATAACTCAATTGCATGTAAAAATACAATAATAACTTTTATTTGAGAGATTCTCTAACCGACAACCATCATTATGAGTTATGTGATGATCAAGGTCGTCTTAACCCCTAGGCTACTAAAGCCATCGCTTGGGGTCCCATATATTTTGGGACCCCCATTTTTAAAAACAATTACTTATATATGTTATTTAAAAAAATTTATATGTACTATGAGTGTTATGATTTATAATAAGAAAATTGCATATGAGATGAAAATAAACCTGAATTTCGTAAGAAACAATTGGATGAAAACATGGATAGCGAAATCACAAAGTCCCTTGAAGAATCTTTTAGAGTTAATTACTTTATATATGTAGAGTAGATCAAACTATTTTTTCACTTCAAAATAGATTTGAACCAATTGAAGCATATGAAAATATTTTTGATTTCTTATTTAGTGGTAAAATATTGAAATCACTAGATGATGAGAATTTTAAAAAAATATTGTCTTAACCTTGATCTTTCTTTAACACGTAATTGTTATTTTGATATTGATGGTTTAGATTTATTTTTTGAATTAAAAGTGTTAAGGGAAATAATACAAGTAGAGATAATGATCTAATGAAAATACCCATCTAATAAAAATACTTGATTCTTTTTCAAATACATATATTGCTTATAAAATAATATTAATAGTTCTTGTAACCATTGCATCAGCCGAAAGAAGTTTTTTCGAAATAAAAAATTGACTAAATCTTCTTTAAGATCAACAATGTCTCAAGAGAGATTGAATGAGTTAGTTATATTATCATTTGAAAAGGAATTATTAAAACAAATTGATTATAAAACAGTACCTAATGACTTCGCATCTAAAATAGCTAGAAAAATAGATTTTAAATAAAAGTATATATGATGAAAAAAATTAAATATTAGGGCCCCTCTCTTAAGGTTTGCTTTAGGCCCTGTTGAGTCGGCCCTAATGATGATATCGTCTCGCATACGTTGCCAGAACTGTCTTATACCTTGTCGGGGTATAGAACTCCTCAACTAAGTGGATCACTAAGCTATGCTAAAAAAACAAACAAGGAATCATCTAAAAAGTATGACCCTTTCTACCTACGTTGGCTACATGGTTTATGAGGATTTTGAGTTATCTGAACTCATCCCCATATCGATGCTCAATACTACTCCCAAAATATAACTTAGCACATATGTTTAAAAACATTTCCTCATCCTCAAACTTTGAGATTATTACTCAAAAGATTTCTCTTAAAAGAGATAGTACTCAAACTCCTCATGAACTCATTTGAAAATCGAAGTAAAAACATTTACTCTTGGGAATACTTAGTTCCCATAAATTCATTTTGAAACATGAAACTCAACTCTCCTCATCCTCATACTCAAGTACTCAAGTCTTAAAACAAATTATAATTAATTGTAAAAGACTTCTCAAAATAGGATTCATATCGAATTACGGACGTGAACGACTCAATTCAAGCTTTTCAATAACTATATATAGAACTTAATACTCAGAACTCAACAACTCCAGAACTCAAGGACTTAATGATACTACTCATTTCAAGATTGCTCGACTCATAGGGTTCATGCGGAATTATGAGCATGAACAACTCAACTCAAGGACCTTAATGGGAAACATGTAGTAGTTCCATAATTAGGAATATAATCTCAAAAAGATAAGGAACTCAATACTTAAGAACTTAGAATTTGAAGTTACTACTCCTCTCAAAGATACTCAAATTATGAAGTTCATGCGAAATTTATGGGCATGAACGACTCGACTCAAGGATCTAAGTAACAATATAGAACTGTATGACTCTTTTCATTCTCATACTTACTTCCTCAAAACTTAGCTCAAATCAATAGTTGATCTCAAGGAATTCACAATTTAACTCAAAGACTTTCTTGAACTCTATTTTTAACTCTTTCTTGAATTTGAATTATGAATTCAAGAGTTATGATTCATGATATGAAGGATCTCGTGATGATTAAATGTTGTTTAGAGTAGTTAGAATCAAAAGGGAGTAAAGATACACTTTAAAAAAAACTTAAACGGAGCAAACGACGTAAAAAAAGGGTGAGGGCAGGCGACCCCAGCGCACTGCTGGCGCGGGGCGCCAACCCCTAAACTTCAGAGACTCAAATGGGGTGCACTGTTGGCGCGCCACCCCAGCCCCCCCGACGCATTTGGGGCGGGCCACCCCAGCCCTTCCCAGAACATTTCGACAAATTTTCTTCTTCGATTTTTGGCCCTAATTTGCCTAGAATCGAATGGTTTCTTCCCAACTCACTTAGATTCAAATACCCAACATAAGTACACGAAAATCTACTAAAAAACACCCTCAAACTTCTAACATTCATCTCAAGAACTCATCAAACTCATCATTAACGATTTAAGAATGAAACTTCAAGAAACTCTTCAAGAACTCAATTCATTCAACCTCAAGAACGAAAATACGGATTTAAAATCACATGATTGGCATGTGGATGAACGAACCCAACACTATGAGAGCTTACATACCTCTTAGGATCGAATCCTTGGCGAAAATCCCTCAAAGATTGCAAGAATCTTGATAGTTCTTCCTTTTCTCCTCTTATCCTCTTCTTGAACTCCTCTCAAAACCTTAAGCGTTTAGGAATAACTAAATTTGATTCCAATCAGTTTAGACCCCTAAAAGGTTAACAAAAATGAGCTAGGCTAGTGGGGTAAGGAAAACACCAAAATACCCCTCATTAATTCGGGTAGCTTTCCTTAACTAGACAGGTTGAACTCAAACGAGCATTTCTCCCTCACTTGAACTCGAAATTAGCAAACTCGGTGACGTTGGAAAGAGGACTCAGAGATCTTTCATTTGAAATCTTATGGGTCTCCTAACTCATCTTTTATTAAAATTATGGTCGTTTGAAGTTGACCCAAAACCTAAAATAACTTAGGAATGACTTGAATGAATTCTCTTTAGTCCTTTTTGGAACTCAAGGTGCTACATCTAGTGACCTTAACACTTAAGAAAAAATAAATTTCTCGGTAAAATCTTACTCACAACGAAGAATGGTTCAAGTCTTAGCTAAAAAAATTTCCGAGGTGTTACAGAACAAAAGCGTAAAATCTCTTCCATTAGCATTAAAACATAACAATAATTCATAAATAACAGTCTAATAAGTAGAAAAAAATACCAATTTATCACGCAACTGAATTACAGTTACGACCTTAAATGGGGAACCATAACCTTAGTTTCACATTCTAGTTAAAATACAATCAAATCTTTAGTTAGTAAGCATACCATACAAACTTCTTAGAATTTTACTTTATGCACTTGTTTTTAGAAACAAAACTATTTGTTCTAATTATGGAAAAAAATTAATATTCTCATCATATTTACTGTGGAATTCTACTTCAATCTCGTTTAGATTTGAAATTTGATAATGACCGCTTTATACTTTTTTAAAGGTGTAATTTAGGTGTATCAATTCACTTTCCAGATCTAATATATTGTTCTCTTGATTATTGTTCTTTAATTCATTTGTCATTCAATTGTTATTATCTATTTCAATATAAGGTCGGTTTAATCATTTGCCCTTAAATCACACCTGAAAATTCAATTATACCATTTTATGGGTAAATATTTATACTTGAATGTGGCTTTTAAATGATACTAGATTAGGTAAAGCAGTTGCAAAATGGAATTTGCTATTGTGTTTTTGTATATTCTATTGGCGAAATGGTCTGATGGACCCTTATACTTGTATCACTTTGTATTCTGAACCCTTCTACTTACACCTTTGTCATCTAGACCCTTAAACTCAAATAAAATAAGACTTTTAAGCCCCTCCAACCATGTGTGTAGCTCACTCTCCTTTATATAATTGACATGTCATATCCACGTCATATATATTAATGCCACATCATAATTATTTCATAACTATTTTTAAAAAATTATTAACCAAAATTATTTAATAAAATATAAAATAATAACATTTTAATTTATTATTGGCATTTCTAATTCTCCCTATTTTCACTATTTCACTACCAAAAAAAAGCCATCACCGGCGTCACCATTTTTGCCGGCGAATCACGTATATTTTCTCCCTTAAGTAGTAATCTGGAGCCTCGCCTTGGTCAATGAAAGTTCCTGAGGCCATTAAGGCAGCAATAGCAAACATCTCAGCAATAGACAAAGGCAAATTGGACAAAATCCCCAAAACTTTTCTAGGCAATTTCTTCATCCCAAAACCAACAACACCATTCTTCGTCTCCTCCACCTTCCTTCCACCATTTCCTACAGACCCTTCTTCCAATTCAACAACTGGTGGTGTCACACCATCAGAACCTGGAACTGAAATTGGTCTCTTTTCCTTGTTGGGTTTATTCCCTTTTACTGTATTGAGCTTACATGTAAGAGTAAAAGCAAAAATACGGCCTTTGTTACTGTAAACACCAAGAATTCGAAAATTGTGGATAAATGGACGAACCTGCTCGTTACACCTCCATACATGGACTGAAGCAAACCTCTTGCCTCTACAAATTTTTACCCCCAAAAACTCCAACATCAATGGAGACTCTCAAGATTTCATCAAGAATCTCACTTGTGAAACTTTCTCCCTCACCTGTCTTCATCTCCGTCGCATACCATCACTATTTTTCTTCCCTCCTTCAACCTCCACAGTAACAACAGCCTAAGCCACCGCACAATCAGATCTGGCCACTGCAAAACCAGATCTGGCCAAACTTTTCGTAAGTGGCAAGTACTTCTTGTTCTTGTAAACTTCTCTAAGAGCTTACTTTTGCTTCTGTGAGATGACAATCAAAACCTGTGCAATTGACAACCTTATCACCTTGATTTTGGATAGCTTATTAGGAGCACCACCGGTGACCTTTGCAACATGGAGAAGAGCAAGCTTCGCCTTCAGATCCTTCAACTGAGCCAAAAGGTCTGTCTTCGACTTGTTCCTCAACTCATGAACCTTTATTCTTGAAACGACCCCAAAAATGCCCGAAAATGTGCTTCGGAAACACCTATAATTGTAATTTCCATATATCTCAAAATCCGTGCATGATTTCGGAAATTCGACTTCATATTCTTATTCAGGGGATAAAATTGAGTGGGAAATGGGTCTAACCCGAATTTTAGAACAACCGTATCAAATTTCGAAAATCGCAAAAAATGTGATTTTCAGGGTCAACTTTAAAG
>JAJOOR010026943.1:0-15304 GCA_036250505.1 Solanum acaule
TCACTAGTTCAAATGACTAGTTTCCGGACGTCACGGTCATTTCTCATCATTTCATCAAGTTCTCAACTCCAAACTCACATGTGAGGCTCTAGTTTCACTAGTTCGTTTTTAGGGTCGTTACACAATACTACTCCCAAAATATACTCAGCTCATATGTTTTTAAAACAAAACTTTCTTTGGTTTGAGATAATTACTCAAAACGTAGCTTAAAAGCTCTCTTGGAAATCGGTGTTTCCTTTCTTGCTCAAATGTGAAAATATTTTAACTCTTGCGAATATTTAGTTCCCATATACTCTTTGAATAGAATGAACTTTACTCTTACTCTTTACTCAAGTCAAAGCTTAAGTCTTAAAACAAAGTTAAAACATTTGTGAAAGACTTTTGAAAAACTTTAAGAACTTCCCTTGACTTAATTCTTAACTTCTTGACTTGACTCTTAACTTTCCTTGAATT
Source organism: Solanum acaule (assembly GCA_036250505.1). Taxonomy (NCBI): domain Eukaryota; kingdom Viridiplantae; phylum Streptophyta; class Magnoliopsida; order Solanales; family Solanaceae; genus Solanum; species Solanum acaule. Next base: position 454 of record JAJOOR010026943.1, read on the forward strand.
GAAGTATGGATTCAAGGTTCATGATCTCATGTTTATGGATGATTTCATGATGTTTAGACGTACCTTAGAGTAATGGAATCAACTAGAAAACATAGGTACGTTACTAAGGAACAAGTACAGAAAGATGGGGGGAAGAATGGGAAGGACTGGCGTCCCTAGCGCTCTGAGCGACGTGGGGAGCCAGAGGGCAAACTTCAAAAGCAAAGGTGGGGCGCTCTGGCTGGCGCGGCGCCCCAAGACCCAAACTTCAGAGGTCCCTTCTTGGGGCTCTGAGAAGGGCGGCGCCCTAGGCCCCTGCCCAGGTGCACTCCGACTTTTCTTGCTCATTTTTCAACTCTAAACCCCCTAAATCAACTTGGTTCTTTCCCCAAACTCTTAGCAACAACTAAATCATCAATATATGCAAGATCCAACTTGAAATCACACCTAATTACACGAATCAATCTCAAGAAACTTCAACAACTAGAATCCACAAGATTTCAAACGAATTAACATCAAGAACTCATAGGACTTGCTTTCAAAACTATACAACTTCGCTGAATTGAATCATGATTAGCGCGTGGATGAACTAGCCAAAAGCTATGTAATCTCACATACCTCGTAGGGATCACCCCTTGATGAAATCCACAAGCGATTCTTGAAGAACTTGACGATTCTTGACTTTCCTTCTTCTTTCTCCTTTTTTTCTCTTTTCTCCAAGCCCTAGCGTGAACTTCAACTTTTCTAAACTGGTCTTATTCTTATTAGACCCCAAATAAACTCCTAAAAATGAATTAAAATAAATGGGTAAGGAAAAGACTAAAATGCCCTTCCAAAATCCGGTTTAGACTTTCCTTATTTGAACATCCTAACTTCAAATGGGTATATCTCACTCATACGAACTCGGAATCATGCAAACTCAGCGGTGTTGGAAAGATAATTCCAAGGTATTTCGTACGGTATCTGGAAGCACACCTAGATCATTCTGAGCTAGGATTTATGGTCATTTGAAGTTGACCAAAACTCAAACTTAATATAACTTCACCAATTTCCAGATTTCCCTTTCTTTCCAAAAACAATTCTTTCCAAATCTATCTCTTTCTAGTTATTTAAATTAGCGAGGTGTTACAATATCTCCCCCTTGGGAACATTCATCCTCAAATTAGATTACTCTTAATAGGCTAAGGGTGTAACATCTAACATTCAGCTTCAACACCCAACAATCAATGCAATTACAACATGCCAACTTATAAATTAAAGAATACTAAGAAGAGAATTAGTACCTTGATCTGGAATTTCTCTGGTTTCAAAGAGATGTGGATACCTCTTCTTCATTTTTTCTTCAGCTTCCCAAGTAGCTTCCTCAACAAACTGGTTCCTCCAAAGGACTTTGACTGATGTTACTTCCTTAGTCCTCAACTTGTGAACTTGACGATCTAGAATCTAAACCAAAATCTCCTCATATGATAAGCTATCCTTGATACCAATATCCTCAGTTGGTATGATAAGTGAAGGATCTCCCATGCACTTCTTCAACATGGAAATATGAAATAGCGAATGAACTGCTGCTAACTCTTGTGGTAGCTCCAACTCATCAGCTACATTGCCAATCCTCTTGGATATTCTGTAAGGACTAATATACCGGGGACTAAGCTTCCCCTTCTTACCAAATCTTATAACACCCTTCATGGGTGAAACTTTCAAGTATACCCAATCATCTACTTCATACTCTAACTCCTTTCTCCTAACATCAGTGTAGGATTTCTAACGACTCTGCACCGTTTTCAACCTCTCTTGAATGACTTTCACCTTCTCCATAGCTTGATGAACTAAGTCTGGTCCTATCAACCCAGCTTCACCAACTTCAAACCATCCAATAGGAGATCTGCACCTTCTCCCATAAAGAGCTTCATAAGGAGCCATTTGGATGTTAGAGTGGTAGCTATTGTTGTAAGCAAATTCAATAAGAGGTAGGTGATCATCCCAATTACCCTTGAAATCAATCACACAATCCTTCAACATATCCTCTAAGGTATGAATAGTGCATTCTGCTTGCCCATTTGTCTGAGGATGAAAAGCAGTACTTAAATTCACCTTTGAACCCAAGTCTTTTTGGAATGACTTCCAAACTGTGCAGTAAATTGGGGACCTCTATATGAAATAATCGAAATTGGCACCCCATGTAGTCTAAATACCTCTTGACTATACAACTTAGCATAATCCTCTGCTATATGGGTAGTTTTTATCGGCAAAAAGTGGGCTGATATTGTCATTCTATCGACAATCACCCAAATAGAATCATGCTTCCTGCGAGACCTTGGTAAACCTGTGATAAAGTCCATATTGATCATCTCCCACTTCCATTTTGGAAGTTCAATATTCTGAGCCATACCACTTGGACTTTGATGCTCTACCTTAACTTGTAGGCAATTCGGACACTTAGCAACAAACTCTGCAATGCCCTTCTTCATACTACTCCACCAATAAACCTCTCTCAAGTCACGATACAGCTTTGTGGAACCCGGATTAATGGAATATCTAGAGTTATGAGCTTCATCCATGATCCTCTCTTGGAGTTCATCCACCCTTAGTACACACAACCTACATTGATACCACAATACGCCATCTCCTCCTTGTTCAAAAGCCAATATTTTTTGCTTATGAACATTTGCCTTTAATTCAAGCAAAGTAGGATCTTGGTCTTGCTTCTCTTTTACTTTTGACACTAATGATGATTCAACCCCATTCATCACCACTACTCCTCCTTCTGTGGAATCCATTAGCACTACAACAAAAATAACTTTTAGCGGTAATAAATATAGACATTAATAAAGAGTGCTAAAGTCTTTACCGGCATTAGTTAAGTGCCATTAGAACCAATGTCGCTAAAGGCTTTAGGGACATATACAAAGAGTGCTAGTTGCCGCTAAAAATGCATATTTAGTGGCAATTGCTAATTAATTGCTTCTAAAGATCATTTTTGATGTAGTGTAGTCGAACTCCTAAGCGTGCAAGTCTGTGCACATCTTTTGCTAGCTCTTTCTTATCTTCCTCAAAATGGGCGGTACTACCCATAGACAATCTGCTCAAGGCATCAGCAACAACATTAGCCTTACTTGGGTGATAAAGAATACTCATGTCATAATCCTTGAGTAGTTCTAACCACCTCCTTTGTCTAAGATTAAGCTTTTTTTGAGTAAACACATACTAAAGACTCTTGTGATTGGTGAACACATCCACATGAACACCATAAAGATAATGAATCCATATTTTTAAAGCAAATACTACAGCAGCCAATTCTAAATCATGGGTTGGGTAATTCTTCTCATGAACTTTCAACTGTCTGGAGGCATAATCTATAACTTTGCCATTCTGCATTAACACACAACCCAAACTAACTCTAGACGCATCACAGTACACAACAAAGCCTTGCGTACCTTCTGATAAGGTCAAATACTGGGGCAGTAGTCAACCTCTTTTTCAATTCCTGAAAGCTTTTCTCACAAGCTTCAGACCATTGAAACTTCATTGTTTTCTGAGTCAACTTGGTCAAAGGGGATGAAATAGATGAGAACCCCTCTACGAGCCTTTTATAATATCCAGCCAAACACAAGAAACTCCTAATATCAGTTGGAGATGTGGGTCTAGGCCAATTCTACACTGCCTCTATTTTATGGGTATCAACTTTAATTCCCTCTCCAGACACAATGTAGCCTAAGAATGCCATAGACTCAAGCCAAAACTCACACTTAGAGAACCTGGCATACAACTCTCTATCCTTTAAAGTTTGGAGAGCTATTATGAGATGACTAGCATGATCTTCTTCATTCCTCGAATAGATTAGTATGTCATCAATGAATACGATAACAAACATATCTAAAAAAGGTTTGAATACTCTATTCATAAGGTCCATGAAGGTTGCAGGCGCATTGGTCAAAACAAAGGACATTACTAGGAACTCATAATGACCATAACGGGTCCTAAAGACTGTCTTCGAAATATCACAGTCCCTTACCCTTAACTGATGGTAGCCTGATCTGAGGTCTATCTTAGAGAAACAAGTAGCACCCTGAAGTTGATCGAAGAGATCATCAATTCTCATAAGAGGATACTTATTCTTGATAGTAACCTCGTTCAACTAGCAGGAATTTATACATATCCTAAGGGTGCCATCTTTCTTTCTCACAAATAAGACAGGAGCGCCCCAAGGTGAGACACTTGGTTGAATAAAACCCTTATCAAGGAGATCTTTTAACTGCTCTTTCAACTCTTTTAACTCTACTGGAGCCATTCTATATGGCGGACTAGATATAGGACGAGTATCTAGAAGAATGTCTATACCAAAGTCTATTTCTCTCTCAGGAGGGACTCTGGGAAGATCATCTGGAAAGACTTCTGGAAAATCTTTTACTACTGAAACTGACTAAATAGGAGGTATCTCAACACTAGAGTCATTAACTTGGACTAAGTGATAGACACACCCCTTGGAAACTAACTTTCTTCCCTTAAGGTATGAAATGAAACGACCCTTAGGCACTATTGAACTGCTACTCCACTCTATAACTGGCTCATTAGGAATTTAGAACCTAACAACTCGAGTTCTACAATCAATAGAGGCATAACAGGCATGGAGCCAATCCATACCAAGAATGACATCGAAATCTACCATGTCTAACTCAACTAAATCAGCCATGATGTTCTTGTGATTGATGGAAATGACACAATCACGATATACTCGCTCAGCTAGAATTGACTCTCCAACAGGTGTAGAAACACAAAAGATTTCACAGAGTTTCTCAGGAAGAACATCAAAATAATTTGCAACATCAGAAGTCACAAAATATAAACTTGCTCCTAGAACTAGCAAAGCATAAACATCAAGAGTAAAGACTTTGATCATACCAGTGACAACTTCTGGAGAGTTCTCTTGCTCTTGACGGCTAGTGATCGCATAAAGGCGGTTTGCTCCTCTGCCAATACCGAAAGTAGCTCCTCTAGGTGCAGGCCTATCTGGTGGAGCAACTAATGAAGATTGGGCTCTATTGCCCTGATTTCCATTTCCTTGTCGGTTATTAGGGCACTCTTTCATGAAGTGACCCTCTTGTCCACACTTGAAACAACATGTGGAGTCATCGCGACATTTACCTGGGTGGGTTCTTCCACACTTAACACATACAGGAGCCCAGTTACCTCATTGTGCCACACTACCCTGCGATTGGGCAGGTCTAGCCCTGAAGTGCTGTGAATTCTGACTATTGTATTCACATTTGTTTATGGGTGCAGGTGCACTAGCAGATGATGGAGCATGTCCCTTTTGCTTTAGTTGGAAAGAAGACCGATTTGCATTATTTCTTTGCTACTCGGACTCATTCCCTATCTTCGCTTTCTTGTTACTAAACTCCTCCCTATCCCTCAGCTTCTCTTCCTCAACCTACTGCACATAGACCATCAACCTTGATATATCCATGTCCCCAATTAGCATGGCTTCCTTGCCCTCTTGACTTGACAGATGGGACAACCCAGCAACAAAAAGACTCATCCTGCTTCTCATATCATAACCATCTCCAAAGCATATCAGGAAAGTTGGGTGAACTTCAAGCTGTACTCATGAACACTCATAGATTCCTGCTGAACAGTGAGGAATTCTCTTACATTTGCTTCTCTTAGCTCACAGGGAAAGAAACGCCCCATGGAGGCTCTCTCGACCATAGCCCAACTCACAATGGTACGCGCAAGCACGAGTTAGAAAGAAATTGTACAAAGATAAACTCTATCGTACGAAATGAGTATAAAGAAACTGAGATAGTTCCTAAAATATTGCAGCCTCTATATTATAGATGTGGTGCGCTTCACACCAATAACTAGGACTCTATAGACACGGCTTCATAGACTCCCTAGGACTTTTGAACTTTGTGCTCTGATACCAATTTTTTCACTCCCCGAGCCTACACCCTGGATGGGACTGGCACTCGAGAACCATTGCTAGCTCCAAGCAAATCCTTGGCCTGGCTTACTTACTTAGTGCAGGACTTAAACATAAGAAATAATCTCAAACAAGAAACTTATGAATTAAACTTAGAATGTCTTTAAGGAAAATTCATACTAGCCAAAATGGATACTCATGTTTCATAGCAAAACATATGAAATACAAGACTAAAGGACTATAATTAGTCGTCTATGAAGCCTTTAAAACAAATAGGTATGTCAGGACAAGACCCCCGATCATCCTAACAACTGAAATACTAAAAAATAATGTAAAAGGAGTCCTCCTGAAAGCAAGGAGGCTCACCAACTAACTCTGAGTGCTCAACTGGATCAAGGAGGCGCTGGATGCTGATCCTGGTAACCTGTGTTTGCATCATTAAAAGATGCAGGCCAAATGGCATTAGTACATTGAATGTACGAGTATGCGAGGGGATTACTAAACATAACATAAGCTTGAAAGGAATCTGAAAGAAACATTTACCTTGGATTTACTCAACTCATGAATAACTTAACTCAATATAAAGCAATAATACACATGCAATATATAGAAATCTTTTTAAAATAGTAGAAAGCAACTCATTTTGTTAAAGAAATGCAATAACAACTCAACTTACTCATATAATAAAGTAATGTAATATTATGGGAATTTCTCTAACCGACAGCCACCACTATGAGACTAAGTGGTGATACAACGTCTTGCCCACGCTTCTAGAACTGTCCTATACTTTGCCGTCATAAAGAACACCTTAACTAAGTGGACCCACTAGTCTATGCTAAAAAGCACTAAGGAATCATCCAAAAAGTATGATCCTTTTTGTACCTATGATGGCTACATGGTTTATGGAGACTTGAGTTATTATGAACTCGCATCCCCATATCGGTGCTCAATACTACTCCCAAAATATACTCAGCTCATATGTTTTTAAAACAAAACTCTTTCTTTGGTTTGAGATAATTACTCAAAACTTAGCTTAAAAGCTCTCTTGAAATCGGTGTTTCCTTTCTTGCTCAAATTTGAAAACATTTTAACTCTTGGGAATACTTAGTTACCGTATAATCTTTGAAGAAAATGAACTTTACTCTTACTCTTAACTCAAAGCTTAAGTCTTAAAACAAAGTTAAAACGTTTGTGAAAGACTTTTGAAAAACTTTAAGAACATACCTTGACTTGATTCTTAACTTCTTGACTTGACGCTTAACTTTCCTTGAATTGAAGTGTGGATTCAATGTTCATGATCTCATGTTTATGGATGATTTCATGATGTTTAGACGTACCTTAGAGTGTTGGAATCAACTAGAAAACATAGGTACGTTGCTAAGGAACTAGTATGGAAAGATGGGGGAAGAATGGGAAGGACTGGCGTCCTTGGCGCTCTGAGCAACGTGGGGCGCCAGAGGATAAACTTCAGAAGCAAGGGTAGGGCGCTCTGGCTGGCATGGCTCCCTAAGACCTAAACTTCAGAGGTCCCTTCTTGGGGCTCTGAGAGGGGCGGCGCCCCAGGCCCCTGCCCAGGTGCACTCCGACTTTTCTCGCTCATTTTTCAACTCTAAACCCCCTAAATCAACTTGGTTCTTTCCCCCAAACTCTTAGCAACAACTAAATCATCAATATATGCAAGATCCAACTCGAAATCACACCTAATTACACGTATCAATCTCAAGAAACTTCTACAACTAGAACCCACAAGATTTCAAACGAATTAACATCAAGAACTCATAAGATTTGCTTTCAAAACTATACAACTTTGCTGAATTGACTCATGATTGGCACGTGGGTGAACTCACCTAACGCTATGGGATCTCACATACCTCGTAGGAATTACCCCTTGTCGAAATCCACAAGCAATTCTTGAAGAACTTGACAATTCTTGACTTTTCTTCTCCTTTCTCCTCTTTTCTCAAACTTGACCAATTTCTAGATTTCCCTTTCTATCCAAAAACAATTCTTTCCAAATCTATCTCTTTATAGTTTTTTAAATTAGCAAGGTGTTACACTTGTCATCTTGGTTTCTTCTTTGATATCCACTATGTAACAAACTCCATGATTGTATTATTGAACAGAAGAACCAATTTCCCTCTTGGTTAAAACTGATTGTGTAAATGTTTTCGTACAATGCGCGACTCATATATTTTGATAAGAATATTAGTTTATCTAGCCTTAATTCCTTGTTGTTTGACGACCTGATGCCTATTCCATCTTTATATTAACTTTGTTTTTAGCTTAGCATCTCCACTGCCTAGTATGATATGATACTAGCCCCCAGTTTGTCAAAATATGAAATCTATTTGGTGTTTATTTCTTCAGTCCTTAGTATGTATCGAAATTACTGCGCAGCGTCGACTAAAACTTAAGTCACCCTTTCATTTTTGTAGTAGTTTTCTCGCAAATGTTTACTCTATATTTAAGTGAGGTTGTCTTTTATTTGTCGTGGTAGGAGGACTAAGTACTTAATCATGATATTAGCACTTTAACTTGAGTACAGTATCGGGATTTAATATTGATCATTTTTGCTTAAATGTTGTTAGCTTTCATCTGACCTCATTGCCTTGACACATATCATTGAAATAATAGTTCAAAGTGGTTTGCTCTCCTGCTCATTCATGTATATCACTACTTAAATATATTTTCCTAAAAAAAGTAAATGATTGTTGTCGGAGCTTACTAATCTACTGAATTAACCTTTAAGAGGTTAAAATTCTATTGTCTGTGACTTACGATTTGAAAATATTGATCATTAGCTAATGAAATGATTAGTGTTTCTTTAAGTCTTTTCTAGTAAGCATGATATTTTTTTAATTATGTTTAGTTTCTGTTTTAGGTTATTTCATTAGTTAGCTTTAGTGGTATGAAAATAAATTAATAGCCTTCAGATGTGATTTTCATTTCTTTATTTGGTATACTTTATATTTGTTTATAATTTTGGTCATATGCTAATGTATTCTTTTCTTTGCTTATCATTAATGTCACCTAAGTCCCTTATGGACTCCCTCTCCTTGCATCTTCTCGTTTGGGCCAAAGGTTGATTATCATCGAGTCAACCTCAGACTTTTTGAAATGCGAGTATAAATACAAGTCTTGAAAGCTGAAACACATGTTCGGGGAGCTAATATACAACTATATACGTGGGATAAAATGGGACCGATACCCCAAAATCACAACAACAGTGAATTTTGACCCAAAAGGGCTCAAAATTCTACTTCTCTTTTAACTCTTAAGTTATTCATTTGTGATTATTTATTATTTATTTTTATTTAACTCTAATTTTAGAATTATTAATTAACTTAGTTGAATTCCCCAAAAGATGAACCATTTTCTTTCTGTTGATTAATTTTAATGAATTTCATTATATTGATTTTGTGTTCTTTATTTATTTGATCAAATACTATTATTTTTTTTAAATCTAGTTAGTTTCTTGCTTTAATTGACCAATTTTTTTCAAATTATTATTTTAAAATGATTCAAACAAATGCTAAATAATCTAGTTTTGTTAAGATTCTTATCACTTGTAATTCAAGTCATATGTTTCAATTAAGATCCCCTTTTTCTAAAAATTAAAAAATATTTCTCTGTTTGACTATTCTCTCAAAGTTAATCGAATTTTGTAAATTATTTTTATGTTAAATCATTTTCCTAAAAGGTAGTCAAATATTTTTAGTCAAGTCGTTGGATAACCGTGTTTTAGCGGCTACTTTAAGTGCTAATACCTTCTTAAAGTAGAAATGAGAACCTCTTAACCATTTTCTCTAAAATTTAAAAGATTTATCTGTTACGACCTTTATAAATTAAGTTTTCTTAATTTCTTTAAGAAATTAAAAGGTGACTCTTTTCTAAGTACTTTTCTTAAATTGTTTTATACTTAGTACATTTTAAAAAGTAATTTTTCTAAGGATAGTAAAATCATGACATAACAGAAATGACGACTCTGCTGGGGAATTGATTAGGTTCTTACCATTAGACTTGATTGCTTATTTGACTAATAATTTGATTTTGTGATATTTAATTTATGATTATATTAGTTGTCATTTACATTCATGGCATTTTCGTCAGCATGACATAAATACAGTATATTAAAGAACGGTTTTGCAAAATCGCAACCGATTTTTTTTTATACTTAACTTTTTTCAGAATGACAGGCAATTTATGTGTATGTCATGCATCCAATGGTTGTTGTAGTTCCAACCTAAGTTATCCGCTTGGGCCCCGGTCTTTCAAAAGTCACTCTTAGTCAACTAACGTAGAGTGAAACCAAATGCCTCAATTTAAAGCATTTGAACTAAGATGACCCAACACTCAAGGCATATTTGCCCCATTAGAAGTCCACCTTATGTCTATTTGAATCATGGTCAATAAAAAGACAATCATGCTTATGTGTTTAATTGAAGGATGTGTATGCCATTTAAACAAATTCATTATCCATTGAGGGTGGGGTGACTTACCTTTTTCATTTCTTTTTTGAAGAATGGATCCAGTGTACAAACCCCTAAGGACCCGAATGGTGACTCTACCTCACCCTTATCTCCTAGTGTGGTGGAAGTTCATGAATAGTGAAGACAAGAAAGAGGTCCAAAAGTATATAGGCTATCTCCCGTCAATGGTGGAAATTGAGGCTTGGCTTGATTTGATTGGAACGATGGAGCAATTTTGGGATAGTAAAAACATGGTATTCCATTGTGGGGATGTAGAAATGACTCCGACTATCGAAGAAGTTCTTGCCAGTTATGAGAGCATAGGCATGTGCAACAAAAGGAAACACAAGCCTGATAGTGATCTCCTTACTCCTCAAATATGGGACTTTGACAGAATAAAAAAAAGAACGCTCACTTGTCAAAGCTGAATGGATAGACAAGCTTTAAGGACCAAACATTCTGCTAAAGAAGATTTATTGTCGATCTGGACGTGCAAGGGCTTTGGAAAGGTTAATAGAAGAATTTGTTTCGGAGTAAACTTGGAAGAAAGCAAGTCCTTTTGCTTTTGCAATATGCTTACTTGGGACAATGGTATTTGATGAGTCCGAGATTTGGACTCATTTAGGGCTTTGTTTTGACAATGTTAGTGTCCTTAATTGCCTAATTTATGCTCTAAACCGATGTTAAAGTGTTGATTTGCAGCATTAAAGGCTAAGGAGCAAGGCTAGGACACTACCGGATAAAAAGGAACTAACAAGCCAAAGGAGTGGAGAAGAGTGATCATAGTGATCGCCAAGACCACTTGGCGGTTCACCAAGTGGCCCTTTAGCCCGCCCAATTTTACAATACACCACATCTGAGATGAGAGAAATTTGGGTGAACTATGTTCCATATCAACGGATCGCCGAATGGATCGACGAAGAGAGGTTGTACCACCGAAAGAACAGAATGACCAGTGAAGATGCAAGTGAATTGGCGATCCAACATAACAAAGGGTGCATCATGGAAGTGATCAGCGATCCCGATATAGACCGCCTAATGTTACAGTGCATATTGGATGAAAACATGAAGCAAGAAGGCGATGGACAGGGACGATTAGCGAGTGGTCGACCAGTCGACAAAGCCTAACTTTCCTCGCCAATTAACCCTAAAAGGTCAAATCTTGGATCAGTATAAATTGATATTTTGAAGAGAGAGAAGGTATCCAAACATTGTGAAAATAGAGATTTAGAACAAAAACACCATTCTTGTTGGTTTTGAAGAATTTTTCAAGTAGGTTTCGAGTTGGGTATTGCAATTTAAGGAAGATTTGTTCATTTTTAGATTGTGAAAATTAATACCCAGCTATGAAGCATGTAATAGGTATTGAATTTTTACCTTTTATGATGACTAGCTAAAACCCCATTCTTGGGGGTTTGACCATGAGATCAATTGCTTAATTTAGTTAAGTGGGTGTTAGAAATTATTGATTATAGCGCTAATTCGAAGTGGGTCTAATTTATTGTTGTTGTTGAATTGCTATATTGAATGTTTATTTCAATATTATTTAGTGTTTTATGCTTGCTCGAGACACGGGTGTGAAACCAAGGCGGTAAGTTAGCATTTGTAGTAATTGGGCTATTATGGGTTCAGCTCGAGAGAGTGAACACTAAGTTCCATTCTACCTATCTAGCTTGAGAGAGTGGATGTAGTGAGGTTGTGGGATGATTTTCGTAGTTAACCTGTTAAGGTTCGAAAGAACTCAATTGAATCAAGGCAGTTGTTTGAGAGAAAATTATCTCATCTAAGGTCCATCCTACCTACGAAGATTTAGTAACTATTATTAATCACCTAGTACCCATTTAGCAAGAATTTGGCAATTGGTTGGTCATTCCTCTAAGTACCTCTTACTCATTTGATTAATCTTGTTGATTGTTGTTGTTGTGATTGGTGATTGATATACAAATCCCTCTCCTGACATTTCATGTCAACCTCTTGATTTAATTAAAAGTTTCTGATAATTTCTATTCCTACAATCATTCAAATCGCATTTATAACTTCATATTTGAATTCAAACTTGTACCACTCCCTGTGGGTTCGACCCCAACTCTTCATTGGGTTTTATACTCAAATGAGGTGTATTTGAAACGTTAATCAAAATGACGTCGCTGCCGAGGAGTGGTGTTGTTTAGAATTCTTCTATTGAAGTCTTAATTACAATTTCTTTGTATTATAGTTGAATCGACTTACTCTTGTTTAGTGAGATGTTGTGATCAAGTAACAGGATGAGTGCAAATGAAAGCACTGTGAACTACCTTTTTCACCAAGATGGCGGTGGTGATGTCTTGCAAGCCAATGAAGCTCTATTGGGGGCATAGGTTCTATTCGCCTATCTTTGGCTGAAGATCATATTGCATTCCATGTGACAAGTATGATGTTACAACTCTTGCAAGATAAAGGCATATTTGGAGGGTTAGATCATGAGAACCCTCATGAGCATGTTCGGAACTTTGTAGAGATGTGCAGTCCATTCTCACTCAAGGATATTTCGCAAGAATCAATTCGGTTGCGGTTGTTCCCTTTCTCTCTAATGGGGGAAGTAACCAAATGGCTAGCAGAGCTACCGAGAGAATCTATTCTATCATGGGAGGAGCTCACTGAGGCATTCTACTTGAGGTTCTTTCCACCCTCAAAGATGGTGAAATTGTGTGACAACATCCAAAACTTCAAGCGGATAGAAGGGGAACCAATTCATGAAATTTGGATGAGATTTCGGAAGTTTCTCTTACAATGTCCTACTCATGGGTTGCCGTATGATGTGATACTACAATATTTTTATCGGATTTTAGACTCAATTAATAAAGGAGTTGCTGACCAGTTGGCTCGGGGAGGAATAATGTTGCAACCATGTGAAGTGGCCTCGTCACTTCTTGATGAAATGACAAAGATAAATCAAGCATGGTACACTCAAGAGGACCGAGTTTCACCTTTTAACTTTAGGATGACACAAGAACAACTTGATAAAGGGGAAAGAAAGGGATGAGAGTACTAGTAAAATGCAGTCCCAAATGGAGTTGTTACAAAAACATGTGCTAGAAAATGTGGGTGAACCCAAAGAAGTAAGGAGAGTGTTGAGAATTGAGGAGGGTTCTCACCCAAGCTACTTTAAGGTGGGTGGGAATCAAGGTTGGAACTCGCAAAAGGAAGAAGAGAGAAAATGATACTATCAAGATTGGAATGAACAAAATAACTCTTGGAGGAGAGAAGAGAGTTATGAAGAGTACCACACGCAATCAAGTGACAACCCAAGATCAAAGGGTAGTTCGAGTAATTTGAAAGTGGATGATTTTTTGTCACGTATCATAGACAAGGTTGAAGGATCAGATGATATGCTTAAAGAGATAAAGGTTGATTTCTCATCATTGAATAATAGAGTGGATTCCCACGCCGATACAATCAAACAGCTTGAGGGACAACTAAGCAACTTTCAGCGCAATTGGAACCAAAGATAATTAAAAGGGGTGAAGCTGGATACGCAACAACTTTGAGGGCTGATTATGACAAAGAATTTGCGGTTGTAACTCAAAGTGGAAAGATAGCAGTTGGTAATGCAAAAGATAATGATGGGGTGAAATCTCATGAAGAAGAGCAAGATAGTGATGAGGAAGAGAATCCTATTCAAGTATCGGAACGTGACAAGCTTAAAGAGAACGAGGAAAATCATAAGCAAAGTCCCATCAAAGAGTTGCAAAAAAATAAAGAAAAGAGCACCTCAACTCCAAAGAGTGTGCAGCCTCTTCCCAAAATAGTTCATCTATTTCCTCAGCATCTCAAGAAGAAAAATAAGGATGAGAAGTTCCTAACCGTGTTCAAGACACTCTCTATAAATCAACCGTTAGTGGAAGCATTGTTGGAGATGTCGAGTTATGCCAAATTCATGAAGGAGCTAGTCACCAAGAAGAGAAGCATGAACTTTGAAACAATCGAAGTTTCCCATATTGTAGTGCCATTATGACTAGCGAGATGATTATAAAGAAAGAAGATCTGAGGGCATTCATCATCTCATCCACTATCGGTATGCTTCAATTTGCTAAAGCTCTATGTGATTTGGGGGCTGATACGTCCAAACTTACACTCCAAATAAGGAATGTAAACGGTCATTGTCAATTTACAGAACTCAACTAGAGTTGAGGTCGATCCCACAGAGAATTTCTTTACAGATAAAGTTTCACTATCGCATTTACTCAATTGTCGTTACTATTTCCTAAACAATTAACAAGGAAAGTAAAATTGGGTTTAATTGAAAAGTATTATATCAGCAAGTACTTCCAGTCAAAACTTAGTTACACAGTTCACAAAAGATATCGTCGTAAGTTGATTCCATCAATTTAAAGAAACCAGGTTTTGTGTTCACTATGACGGCGATTATAACGCTCTTTCGTAAATTGAGTGTCAAGTAAATCAATGTTTACAGACTCTTTGCGACTTAGATAAATCTAAC
>JAJOOR010026944.1:0-16182 GCA_036250505.1 Solanum acaule
AACAAGTTGATTTGGTATACATGATATATACATCAGACTCAAATGGCAGAAAAGAATTTGTATATCAATCTGAAATTAATTATGTATATAACCTAAAATTAATCTTGTACACCAATCTAAGATTAATTATGTATACAATTTTAAAATTAAGCAACATATATACACAAAATATGTAATGCAAAATTCAAACAGTTATATACATTAAAATAGCTATACATTCAATTATATGTATTATGTATAACTAAAACTTTTTGAGATATAAATATTGTGAAAAAACCGATGTCGATACAATTATCTTCATTTATGTATATAAATTATAAGAATGTATACATATAGAATATACACTGAGTAAGTCGATTTGAAATACACATATAATAGAACTATATGTATACATTCAATTTAATATGGATAGTTTTGTGATATACATGTAGTTTATTTTTTGACCAGTAAATAATATTTCCCCCGTCCATATTTAATAGTCATGGTTTTCTTTTTTAGAGTTAAACTATAAGAACTTTGACTAACATTTTATGATGTATTTTTACATCATATTGATATGTAAAAAATTACAATTTATTGTACTTTTTGTATAGTTTTTAATGTCTGTCAAAGTCATATTTTCAAGGCTAATAACTCTCAAAGGTAAAATAGGAAAAATAATGTTATTTATGTACGTGTTGGTTTTGTTTAAATGACAAGTACTATTAAAGATTATCTATTTTTAATAAGGATAACATACAAAAGGAACGTAGGAAGTATTTAAAGCCACACGTATAGTTTGATTAAGAAAATTTAACTTTCTTGAATCTATCACAGAAAAATATAAATGAGAGCAAAAATGAATAAAAGTTCAAACATTTAACATAATACTCTTATATCAAATTTCAACATAGCATACATAAATATAATTTTTTTTTTAAAAGGAAAAGGTAAGTTCATAACTTTATTTAACAATGAATTCTACTTCAATTTTAAAATTAGAATACTAACAAAATTATACGAACGTAGTTTTTAGATTTGTAACGACTTGATTCCGTCGTTAGGAAAAAGCCAATGGGGAAAGAATTGGAGCCATAAAACTTTTGGGTAGTAACTTGGAAATTCCTAGCCTAGTCCAGATTTGGATGAAATCTGAGTTAGTGGGGTCTAGGGAAATCTGGTAATGAATGAGATATCTAATTATGAATTTTATCACATGAGTGGATAGCTAAGACGTTAAGGAACCCATACGACTTTACGATATCGAATTCAGGCGACTGGAACTCCCGAAACTGATCTTAGCGTGAACAAGTTGTTTTTGAATGTCATGGGTTGAAGGTGTGTTGTGAAATGGGGGTTTCAAACTCTAATTCGACTCTCTGTTTCCGTGCAAGCCGATAGGGCGGGGCCGCTGTAGCGGGATAGGTCCTTAAAACGTTATTTTCTGCATAAGTTCGTTCTTGAGAGTTAAGAAACGACCCAGGGATATTTCTTGAAGGTTTTCCACCTCTTCTAGCACTAAAGGTAAAAATTTTACTCCCTTAATTCGTTTTTTGATCCGTAGAACTTAGATTTTTGGGTAATTATTATTGGGGAAAGGTTTTGATATGAATTTAATGGTGGAAAAAACCCTAAGTTAGGTATTGGGATCTTGGGTTTGGCCTAGGGTTGATAATTTCGATTGTAATACGGGTAATTAAGCCTCGTTTATTGATCCGTGCATTAATTGTTTGTTTTTAGGCCACGAACAAGCGAAAAGAATCCGGGAAGAGAAGATTCAAGTGCCTTAGAGGGATTCAAGCTTGGTTTCGAGGTAGGTGATGGTTTGATTTCATATTTTGTGTGATGTATGTTAGTAATTGTTTCATTGTAATGCATGTATGTGAGTGAATGAAACGTGTTGATCAATCCAAATGTAAATGAGTATGAATGAACGATTGTATGCCATGAATCAACATTTGATTGTATGATTATAAGAATGTACATTGTGATTGTGATTGAGGTATGATGATTGGATCGAGTGTCACGTTCCGACACACTAACTGGGATCGGATGTCACGTTTTGACACATTAACTGTGATCGGATGTCACGTACCGACATACATATTGGATCGGGTGTCGCGTTCTGACACACTAACTTGAATCGAGTGTCACGATCCGACACATTAACAGTTTGGGTATGGGTTCCATGAGAGGGCCATTGACTTGTCATATATGTGTATTGTTGAGAATGTGGAATTGTACATTGCTCCTGAAATGATAATTGATATTATATATGTTCGGTAAATGCGTGTTTACTATGTTATGACTGCTTTTATATATGTTTCCCTTACTGGAATAACATCCTACCAGTACATTGTGGTTGTGTACTGATACTGCACTTGTTCTTTCCTTGTTGAGTGCAGGGCATATTCAGGCGGCTACTGACAGGACTCGGTATTAATTATATAGTTATTTAAACCTGCTTCCGTAGCTTTAAATGTGTAGTACTTTGGTTAAGTTGATTAGTTGGGCTGTAGTTTTAGTTCTCCCACCGGAGAGTTAGTGTGGGTGTCAATCACGACGATCTGGGTCATGACAAGATTATACGAAAAATTGCATGAAATCACATGAATGAAAGGCTAAGAATGAGAAGAAAAATGAAATATAAATAATATAAAATAAAAATATATATATTTAAAAAAAATATTAGAATAATAAAAATAAAATAAAAAATACATTAAAACAAAAAAAATAAAGAAATTAAAAAGTAATAAGTTTGTAATTACACCATGTAATTATCAACAATTAACAGTCCCTTGTGAATTGAAAAGTGTAATTACCCTAGCCAATTACACCCAATCCAATTACATGACCAACCAAACAATACATACAGTAAAATTACTTCTCATTTGGGCATCTCCAACATTACCCTCTATTTTACTCTCCAATTATCGAGTTCTCTATTTTTTCAGACAACCAACTCCAACACAATTCTCTATTTTACTCTCTAAAAAATCTTTTTTTTCTCTCTAATATTATATTATTATTTCTATTTCATTCTTATTTTCTTATTTCATAAAATAAATCATTTCTTCTTTTTACAAATAATCACCCTATAATTGTAACGACCTGATTTCCGTCGTTATGGAAAAGCCAATGGGGAAACAATTTGGGGCCGAAAAACTTTTTTTTGTAGTAATTGGATTTTCCCAACCTAGTCCAGATTTAGATGAAATCGGAGTCTTTAAGGTGTAGGGAAATCTGGTAACAACCAGGTGAGTTAATTATGATTTTGATTACATTAGTAGTTAGATAACTCATTAAAAAACCCGTAAGATTTTACGGAATTGAATTCGGGCGAGTAGAATTCCCAGAATCGATCTTAGCATAAAGGGTATTTTCTTATCGTCGTTGTTTAGAGGTGTGTTGTGAAATGGGGATCTAGGAATTCTTTAAATAGCTCACTGATTCCGTGCAAGCCGCTTTAGCGAGATTGGTGTCGCTCTAGTGGGGACGCTGTAGCGGGGTGAGGGCCGTTGTGGCAAATTCGACGCGACTTAAATTCGTAAATAAACTCTTAAACGATCATATTTGGCACTTTTCAATTTTTAGAGCTAAGGAACGAACCCCAGGCGACTTCTATTCGCTTTTCACCATTCTTGAGGCTAAAGGTAAGCATTTCACTCCTCAAATCCATTTTTCAATTCGTAGAACGTAATAGAATGGGTGAATGTTGATGGGGGAGGTTTTTTTTTTATATAAATTCTATGGTGGAAACAACCATAATTTGGATAATTGGGATCATGGGTTTGATCTAGGGTTCATAGAATTGTTAGTAATTCGGGTAATTATTGATTGTTTATTGATTCCCATATTATATTGATTGTTTGTAGACCAAGAATAAGCAGAACGAATTCGGAAAGGGAAAGATTAATTTTCTTAGGGTTTCAGGCTTGTTTCGAGGTAGGTGATAGTTGTGATTTCATGTTTATGCGATATATGTTTGTAATTGCTTCATTGTATTGCATACGAATGTTGCATTATCGATCACACCCTATGTAAATGAGTATGAACGAATAATTGTATACCATGAATCACCTCTTGTTGTATGATTGTGAGAATATACATTGTGATTGTGATTGTGGTTTACTGAATGGGCGGGTGTCACGATTTGACATACT
Organism: Solanum acaule; assembly: GCA_036250505.1. NCBI lineage: Eukaryota > Viridiplantae > Streptophyta > Magnoliopsida > Solanales > Solanaceae > Solanum > Solanum acaule. The sequence continues at coordinate 4,143 of JAJOOR010026944.1, forward strand.
AATTGGGATCGATTGCCACGTTCCGGCATAAATATGGGATCGGTTGTCACGTTCCGGCATAAGCATTGGATCGGGTACCACGTTCCGGAATGCGAACAGTTTGGGTGTGGGTTTCATGAGAGGACGATTGAATTGGATTTCGTGAGAGGACCATTGAATTGTGTATCTACTTGTGATGATTACGTTCATATCTAATGATGATTGATATTGGAAGACTGTATGTTGCTCTAAATTGATAACCAATGTGTATTATTAAGAACGTGCGATACATTGATCCTGAAAAATGACTAATATTGTATATGTTCGATATATGCTTGTTTTATAATGTTATGGTTACTTGCATGTGTTTCACTTTTGGGATAGCCACGTGATCCTACCAGTATACTGTGGTTGTGTACTGATACTGCATTTGCTTGTTCTTTGTTGAGTAAAGGGCATCTTCAGGCGGCTATTGATAGACCTCAGCTAGGTGACTATTGATCGTGATCGGATTCAAGGGTGAGCCAGTTCTTTCAGACTGCCATGAGTCTCTCTTGTTTAAGTCCACTCTTTTCGGACTAAGACTATTGTTTAAGGTGTTGTTAGTCTCGGGGTTGTACCCCTTGTTCTTAGACTTGTCATTAGTAGAGTTTGGTACAATGACTTTCATGTTCTAGGGATTGTTCTTCCGCATTAGTTTGGTTAGTTGTTTGTTAAAACTTTGGAGTTTATGGGGACTCCATTTTTATAGTCAGTTAAACCTACTTTCGTATTCTTAATTGCCTTTGTTTTCATAAAATTTGTTTGTTTGGGTTGTTGTAATGGTTCTCCCATCGGAGGGTTTGTGTGGGTGCCAAACAAGATGATCTGGGTCGTGACAAAATTGGTATCAAAGCCCTAGGTTCGTTGATCTCATTGTACCAAAACGAGTCTAGTAGAGTCTTGCGGAACGATACGAAGACGTCCGTACTTTTCTTTGAGAGGCTATATGTCTTTAGGAAAAACTCACTTCTTTCTACTCCTTCATGGTATGACCTGAATCCAATTGGTATCTGGGTTATACAAATTGATATCTTTCCTTCTTCACTCTATGGTCTGAGCTAGAGTAACAACATCGGTAACACCATCACTAGCAAGAGAGGATGTGTATAGACTACCGACAATTAAATAAGGTCACTATTCAAAACAAGTATTCATTGCCTCAGATAGATGACCTTTTGACCAATTGCAAGGTGCATCGGTTTTCTCTAAGATTGATTTAAGGTCTGGTTACCATCAGTTAAAGGTTGAGGCGGTTAAGAATTGGGTTCGACCAAGTTCTGTGATTGAAATTAGCAGTTTTGTGGGGCTTGCTAGCTACTATTATCGCTTGTGGTATGAGTTGAGTCTAATTGGTATCTCCCGATTCCAATTGGTATTTCAACAAGGTGAACTAGACGTCGTAGTACCGGATGAAGGGACACAAGCAATTTAATTGGAATTGAGAAGGTTTCAATTGGTATATGGCCTTATGGACCGTATAAGGCATGGATAATGGTCGTTTATGTAACGAACTAATTAAAGAAATTGGACTTGTCTGCGAGTTGTAACTTGGAATGGTGAATGTGTGCTTCTAGTTGTTAGAAATTAACTATGAATGTGAACGGTGTATTACTTGAATGCTTTGATATGATTATGTGCCCAATATTGCTTGTTTGCATGTTGATATGTGCAATGTGCTGGCCTAAATATTGAAATTGTGCCAGTTGTAACTGCTTGAGTGTTGTGGAACTTGTTGTGAAAAGAAAGTCATCACAAGATTAGGTGCAAGGGTCTAGATAAATTATGATGTGGTTCGTAAGCGAGAAATCTAGATGTGCGTTGCGACCAACTGATAATCGTGTGAGAGTCTGGGTGTATCTTGGGGATATGTGTGTGGTAGTATTGAAACGATGTAAAAGGATTCTAAAGTGCGTATTAATTTCGTTGGGTTGACCCAGGGGTAGATAATGATTGTCCTAGCTAAAGGTTTTTTCTCTAAAATGTTTGTGTTATAGCTAGGAACCTTTGGGGGAAATTGGGAAACAAAAGAACCCAGAAAAATGTTGGCAGGGATTCTATTTCCGTTATGGTCGTTGGGGTGGGATTTTCCCGCCAAGGCGAGAACGCCAGTGCGGGATTGCGGGACAGGGCGAGACGGAACCTCATCCCCATCTCCCATGTTTTCCCTAGTCACAATTATGAACCCCGAATCGTACCCAAACTAACCCCCACGATCTAATTCAGTGCTCAGCAATCGAATATAAGTTATAATGTGTGTTAAAATTGTGGAGAACTTGGGCATATGAGGAGGAAATTAGCAAGGCTATGGAGGCCGGATAAATGGTAATGCAGGTAGAAGAGTAGTACAGCCAGGCAAGGAGGTTTGCCCGCCAAGAGGATATGGCTCAATTTTATGTTTTTTCGGATAAGATCGAGTTTCAGGGTGTGACGCAGTGGTCGCAAGAGCTACTCTTGTTTGTGCCCGGATGGCTATTGTTTTGTTTGATCCGGGTTCTACTTATTTGTATGTGTCAGTTCAATTGCCTTGGGATTTGATGTGGTTTGTGATATACTTGATGCCCCCTCCATGTTTCTACCCCAGTTGAAGAGTCAGTCATAGTCACCCATGTGTATCGTGTTGTCCTGTTGTGGTTACGAATTTTTAGATTTGGTTATGCTAGATATGACTGACTTGATATAAGCTTAGGCATGACTTGGTTGTCCCCTTATTATACTGGGTTTAATTGTAATACTAAGTCGGTAACTCTAGAGATCCCCGGTAGGGACAGATTAGAGTGGGCAGGGGTGTACAAGCCTAAGTTAGCTAAGATCATATCCTCCATTCGGGTTAGGAAATTGGTGGGGCAGGATTTTTTGGCGTAATTGGCTCATATTCGGGATGTTGAGGTTGAATCCCCCTCTATTGAGTCTATTACGGTGGTGTTAGAATTGAGAGAGCTTAAAGCTCAAATCCAAGGGATTCTTGATAAAGGTTTCATCCGTCCTAGTGCTTTCCCGTGGGGTGCTTCTGTCTTGTTTGTTAAGAAAAATGAGGGTAGTATGAGGACTGGTGATTTTATCTTAAGCCATAAATGAATGGATTGATACCGAAATGACAAGCTTATGGATAAAGAGAGCCACATTGAGTATACTGGTTGAAGGTAATTGAACAATTTAGTAAGTAAATGTGTATAAAATTGGGTTAGCCCTTTGAATTTGATGTGTATACCTGAGTTTGATGTGTCATGTCGATGAAAAAGTTGACTTCGTAGTGATAGCCATGGCTAATTGAGTGTAATGGTGGTATGAATTTGTGATGGATTGTGATGGGATGCAACTATATAATGAGATTGGTGGTTAAACGAAATTTGTATAGTAATTACGACTCGAGAGTATCCAAGGTCATGGTTTTCTAATAATTGATGAGTAACGTGGTTGTATGGAAAGTTTTAAGAGAGGATGGGACACCACTCGAATAGAATTTGAAAGAGCTAGAGTTATAATGAAGGAAAATATAGTGGAATGTAGTACAACCTTTAGAGAGAGGTGAGAGCAAGAATGTTTTATTTGATTACAAAGGCTAAATGGATATCTTCAGAGGGGTAGTAATTGGGTTCAAAGACACGTGATTTCATTCATTTTGTTGTGGCTATGGTAATAGTGTCACAAGTTCATCACATGGTTAAAAAAACTATCGAAAAAGACTTGAGAAAGGAGTGTGCGGACATTAGCTTGAGTGTGATGACAAGTGCTTGGTTTTGTTTTTGAGTCTAGTAATGAGTATGATTGAAATTATAGCGAAATATATGATAAGATCGATGGAGATGCGATCAATGATAAACGTAGATCCATGAATTAATAATAATGTTGATTGAGAAATGGATTGTGTTATATGGTGAAAATTACAATTCAGATTTTTCATTGTGAGTCTACATTTGCGGTGATGTATTTTGTCAAGGTATGAATTGGCAAGGTGAGAAATGATCAATTGTATCCGGTATTGAGCATTTGAAAGGACTTACACCTGGGTTGAGTCGTAAGTTTACTACTATTGATTGTTAAAGTACCTAAGAAAGGTTTCATTTAAAAGTCTTGGGTTATAATGAGGTAAGTGGTCGGAGTGTTTATGATGGTTGTTAGTATTGTGAGTATGATTCAATAGCTATGCTCTCGTGTGTTTTCACTTTTGTGGGTGGATCCCTAGTGGTGGATTAGAGGTACCAAATCCTGCGATGTTCTCTTGGTTGAGTGGGAAGATTGTGAAGATTTGGTTATTTCGAATGACATAATTGGTGTTGTCTTGGAGTTGTTAAAGTATTTTAGTGGGTCTACATGTTCCACCTTACTTATGAGAATTTATAGAAGAGCTACCATGCGCATTTTTGGTTATCCGGCAATCTTAATTTTCCTCTAGTCGTCGAGGTCATGTATCGATTATGTGTGGTTGAATGTGGGGATATTTGGGTCCAATTCTACTGTTCTTAAGAGGTATTATACAATTACTAAATCTAGCATTTCGATAGTGTTGTTGGAGGGGTTGTATGCTTAGATATATCCCTCGATGAGTATCTGATTTCTAAAGATCAATTTTTTTATAACTTAAGCACATGAGAATTTATGTTGTGGGATGGAGATATTGTTAAGAACTATGATTGTTTGGGTATTATGAGTGTGTGTTGGTTGATTCAGGTTCACTTCTATTTGTAGCGATTATTGACTTGGAATTTTATCATGCTTAACTGCTAAAGGATTCGTCCAGATGATTGTGTCAAGATCCTTGATAACATGTGGCAGATGTGTGTACGATCAACTTTGGTGGTTGTTGGGAATCATTTTGTTGATTAGTTAAGTTTACATACATCAATATTTATCACTCGGGTGTTGAGATGACTTCATTGAGGCATTGTAAGGGAGGATGTGTAGGTATTCAATTGGTTGGTTTGAGGTTGGAGATGTGAAACCCTTAGGGGGTAATGAGATTCGGTAAGAAGGGCATGCGATACAAGTATCCCTAGTAATTCGACGATTCAAATACTACTCTACCCTTACTTTAGCCAGTCCTTCCTAGTTGATCACTCGGGGACGAGTGATGGGTAAATTGGTATCTATTGTAACGACCTGATTTTCATCGTTATGGAAAAGCCAATGGGGAAAGAATTTGAGGCCGAAAAACTTTTTCGTAGTAGTTGGATTTTCCCAACCTAGTCCAGATTTGGACGAAATCGGAGTCTGTAAGGTGTAGGGAAATCTGGTAACAACCGGGTGAGTTAATTATGATTTTGATTACATGAGTAGTTAGATAACTCGTTAAAGAACCCGTATGATTTTACAGAATTGAATTCGGGAGAGTAGAACTCCCAGAATCGATCTTAGCTTAAATGGTATTTTCTGATCGTCGTTAGTTAGAGTTGTGTTGTGAAATGGGGGTCTTGGATTCTTTAAATAGCTCACGGGTTCCGTGCAAGCCACTTTAGCAGGATTGGTGTTGCTCTGGCGAGGTCGCTGCAGCTGGGTGAGGGCAGCTTTGGCGGGTTCGACGCGACTTAAAGTCGTAAATAAACCCTTAAACGATCTTATTTGACACTTTTTGATTTTTAGAGCTAAGGAACGAACCTCAGGCGACTCTTACTCGTATTTCACCATTCTTGAGGCTAAAGGTATGATTTTCATTCCCCAAATCCATTTTTCGATCCGTAGAACGTAATAGAATGCGTGAATGTTGATGGGGGAGGGTTTTGTTATAGATTCTATGGTGGAAACAACCCTAATTTGGATAATTTGGATCATGGGTTTGATCTAGGGTTCATAGAATTGTTAGTAATTCGGGTAATTATTGATTCCCGTATTATATTGATTGTTTGTAGACCAAGAACAAGCTGAACGAATCCGGAAAGGGAAGAATCAAGTTTCTTAGGATTTCAAGCTTATTTCGAGGTAGGTAATGGTTATGATTTCATGTTTGTGTGATATATGTTTGTAATTGCTTCATTGTATTGCATGTATGTATGCGAATGTTGCATTATTGATCACACCATATGTAAATGAGTATGAACGAATAGTTGTATACCATAAATCACCTCTTGTTGTATGATTGTGAGAATATACATTGTGATTGTGATTGTGGTTTGTTGAATGGGCGGTGTCACAATCCGACACACTAACTAGGATCGGTTGCCACGTTCCGGCCTAAATATGGAATCAGTTGCCACGTTTTGACATAAACATTGGATCGGGTACCACGTTCCGATATGCTAACAGTTTGGGTGTGGGTTCCATGAAAGGACCATTGAATTAAGTTCCATGAGAGGACCATTGAATTGTGTTGTGTATCTACTTGTGATAATTACGTTCATATCTAATGATGATTGATATTGAAAGACTGTATGTTGCTCTAAATTGATAACCAATGTATATTATTGAGAACGTGTGATGCTATATTGATCCTGAAAAGATGACTAATATTGTATATGATCGGTATATGCTTGTTTTATAATGTTGTGGTTACTTGCATGTGTTTCACTTTTGGGATAACCGCGTGATCTTACCAGTACACTGTGGTTGTGTACTGATACTGCACTTGCTTGTTCTTTGTTGAGTAAAGGGCATCTTCAAGCGGCTATTGATAGACCTCAGCTAGGTGATTATTGAGCATGACCAGATTCAAGGGTGAGCCAGTTCTTTCAGGCTGCCATGAGTCTCTCTTGTTTAAGTACACTCTTTTCGGACTCAGACTACTGTTTAAGGTGTTGTTAGTTTTGAGGTTGTACCCCTTGTTCTTAGACTTGTCGTTAGTAGAGTTTTGGTACAATGACTTTCAGGTTCTAGGGGTTGTTCTTCCGCATTAGTTTGGTTAGTTGTTTGTTAAAACCTTGGAGTCTATGAGGACTCCATTTTTATAGTCATTTAAACCTACTTCCGTATTCTTAAATGCCTTAGTTTTCATAAAATTTGTTTGTTTGTGTTGTAGTAACGGTTCTCCCACCGAAGGATTTGTGTGGGTGTCAATCACGACGGTTTGGGTCGTGACAATAATCTATATAATCTTCATGTGATATAAAATTTTATTTTTTTTCAAAATTTTCATTTAATTTAAAACTAGATTTTATTCTAAATTTCTAAATAATATAATTGCAAAAAATATTATATATAATACATATTATCGAATAATTCAAATAAAACTGAAATCATTGATGAAGTACTATTACACAATAAATATTGTATCATCATTTATTTTAAAACATAAATCTCAACTTTCAAGACTATTACGTTGCTTTCTTAAATGCTCTATTATTAGCATTACAGAGTTCACAATGTGTAATTTTTTGTCCTTATTATTTTTATTTGCGTGTAGTTGAAAATTATTTAAATTAACAATTTCATCTTGTATCCAATTATTTCGGTTGTAATTTACTTCCCCTATTCCATTTTGAACTATGTAATAATTATTTTCATACTCATTAAAAAATGTAGTTTAATAATTTATCACTATAACATAAAAGTAGATTGTTTGAATTATCATGTAAATTTTGTGCATTCTGCATAGTGAAAAGTAATTATAATTTTAAATTACACAATTGAAGTGACAAAAAAGTTAAATTAATGTTTTTAAATTCGGAATGGAAGTAATATACTTATCAATAATATGGGTTTAGATGTTATATTACTTAGAAAATAATTACAAATATTAAAAACTTAATTAATAGTTTCATATAATATAAATAATATTAAATGACATATTTAAAGTGACAATATGTTTTTTTTAAAATAAAATAAAAATTATTGATTTGGATGAAAATAGTAACTTGTCAATAATATATTTTTAGATATTATATTACATGGAAAAAATTACACATAATAAAAACTTAATTAATAATATAATACAAATAATATTAAATTAATTAAAAAGTAAAATTATCAGATTTTCTGAACAGGCCCTAAATAAAGTCCCAAAAATTCAGTGTTGTAGCACGTGGTTTGTCAGGCCACTGAAAAAAAGAGTTTAATTAGCAAACGTCCAAATTTCATTTCTGGTCCACTCTTTGAAACTAGAGTTTTCTTGAAGTCTGCATACTGTAAATTTAATTTTGAGAAAAGAGATTACTATAGTCTGCAACAATATTAAGGATGAGTAGTGCCTTTATTTTATTTTAATTCAAGATATTGGACAAAATATATTCACTTTTATTTATCACAATTTAATTTGATATATTATTAAGAAAAATAATTAATAATATACATATTTTAACATTTTACTAAATTATTTCCTATTAAATGATATCTTAAAATATGATTTGAAAAATAAATATTTAATGCTGAGGGTAAAACATGAAAAAAATTATTATATTTTTTTGATATGTCAAAAATGACAAGTAAAAAAGAAAATCAATTTTAAGAATAAATAAAAATAATTTTAAAATTAAACTATTATATTAAATATTTAAAGTACAAAACTTCATAATAAAATATTGTACATGTCTATATTCTATAGCACCTCACAAGGTCGAAGTTTAATTAATTGCCCAAAAAAAAAAAGGATTATTGTACACATCTATAGCACCCCACAACAATTTCAATCATTCAAAAAAACACGTTTTATTTTTGTTCTATAAGTATACTTTGTTAAAAATAAAGCTTCATTATCTTTTTCTAGGATCCAAGAAGATTGATAGTACATTGAAGCAGAGAAGAAAAGATTGATAGTAAGTACTCCGTTTGAAAAGAATAATTTAATTTGACTTGTCATAGAATTAAAAAATATTAAGAAAAATTTATAATTTTGTGGTTCTAAATTAAAATTACGTAAAATATATCAAAATGACATCTAACTTTGTGGCCTTAAATTTGTCAGGTAGAAAACTAAAATTAAAATATTATAAAAAAAAATAAGAAATCATTATTTTTTAATAAATTAAAAAGAAAAATAGGTCATTTATTTTAAAACTAATGGTATTTTAGGACCCACAAAGATTGATAGTAACTTAAAGCAGAGAAAAAAAGATTGATAGTACATTTATTAATATTATTTCTGATGACTCAAAAAGATATGAATAATTTTCTTTTAAAAAATATAAATGCATTTTATATGCCCTTATCCATTTTGAATAATTTAAAAAGTATTAGAAATTCATTTGGTAAGACCTTAAGAGATAATGGTTGGAATGGATATTTTATTATTTTATTTATATTAATTTATTTTGAAATTAAATTTTAAGTATTTAATACTAAAAATAAAATATGTATAATAATAATTTTTTAATTTAATATTAGAGCTACCAAAAAGCGCCGGCTCAACTCCACTCAACCTAAGTCTCGCATGCCAAAGAATTTGAAGGGTTAGGGCGGATCGGCCCTTCATTTGGAAGAACCTGATAATGCTCAACCCAACCCAACCCTAGAAGGGCTGAGGGCTGGGGCGGGCTAGCCCTTCTTTTTTTCATTTCAAACTTATAATTCTCTAACATGAAGAAAATGAGAAAACTTTCAAATCAAATATGGCAAACAATGGTGTTGTTTTAATAACACTAGCAAAAAATCTAGTGTAATTATCATGTATCTCGCATACTAGATACGCGATCGAGATAAGAGAGTGACAAGCAAAGATGGGAGGGAGGCGAGGGCGCGAGATTTGTCTATGTATCCTAGATACATGCGAATTTACTTGGATACATTGTATCTAGAACAAATTAACCTAATTTTGAGTTTATATATTCCAAGATACATATATCTGGACGTACCAAAATCTGGTAAGATTCATAGTATTACAACATAACATGTATTTAAGTAATTAGATTATATACTAGTGAGATTATTGTAAGTTATCCTTAAATAAAAAGTTTTGGCTCATGGGCTGACCCCGGCCCGGTCCCGATCAAGCCTCAAGGGCCAAGGGCTTTTAAATGAGCTTGAAAAATCATATTCCAACCCTACCCCAATAACGGGTTGGGTTGGGCCAGCCCCATGGGCTATGCCCGTTTTGACGACTCTATTTAATATGTCAAAACAAAAATAAAATTTTATAATAATAAATAAATAAAATTAGAATTTAAAATATCTGCAGTTCAAATATTATCAAATAAAAAACAATATAGAATCACAATGAATATCTATAATTTTATTCAGATTGAGTATAAAAAAAACTGGGTTGATCAAGATATAATGTTAAAAAGTGAGTAATCAATTAGCAATCAAGAAGCATATTTGAAATAGCATATTATGACGAAGACATAATTTATAAAAAAAAATTAAAACATATATTTGAATTTGAGGCTCTTTTATTGACTTAAAAATTCTGTACAAAATTGGCCCAACAAGCCCAAGAAAATATCTGGCCCAGTCCAAATTTGAACAGACCAGCTTGTCTTAAATATCACCTAGCACTTAGCAGCTAGGGTTTTATTTAGCTATCACCAACTCCATCTTCCTCCTTCTCATGCTATGGATCATCAATATCTTCCTCTTTCGTTATACCACCATTAATTTAGAATCTAAACATAGATATATGAAGAAAAAATGTCACGGTGTACTAATTAGTGTTTTAAAAGATGGGGGCGTTAGGTGAGATGTTTTATAAAGCATGGGGCAAGGCATATGCCCTGAAACACGGGGCGTACATCTCATGTATATTCAGTTTTATAATTTTATTTTATTACTAATAAAACAAGCAAAAGTAAAACTTTCAATAATTTTACAAATAAATTTTAATAAATAACTAATATTATAATTACTATTTGAGAAAGGTATTAATAATTAATACTATAAAAAAAGTATTACAATTACTATCCTATCAATTTAAGATACCATTATCTAAAAAATTATCTATAGCAATATTATTTTCCATGAGAGTTTATTTATACATTTTATAAAAAATCACTACAACCTGAAAAAATATATGTTAACATAAAATATAAATATCATTACACTAAGAATAAAAAAATCAACTCCCGAAGCGCATATTTTTACACCCAGGACTTACGTTTTTACATTTAAAACTTACACCACGAATTTTAGGATTTACGCCCTATGAATCTATGCCTTCAATTTGCGCTCCGAAGCATTTTTTAGTACTTGAATATACTGAAACTAACTAAGGAAAAAAATTGATATTTATTAGTGTCACGACCCAGACCGTCGTGACTGGCACCCACACTAACCCTCCGGTGGGAGAACCACTACTACAACCCCAAACCAAGCAACTAAACCAAAACTAAAACATTTAAAGATACAGAAGCAGGTTTAAATGACTATAAAAATGGAGTCCCTATAAACTCCAAGGTTTTAACAATCAACTAACTAAACTAATGTGGAAGAACAATCCCTAGAACCTGAAAGTCATTGTACCAAAACTCTACTAACGACAAGTCTAAGAACAAGGGGTACAACCCTGAAACTAAACAAACACCTTAAACAAATAGTCTAAGTCCGAAAAGAATGGACTTAAACAAGAGAAATCCATGGCAGCCTGAAAGAACTGGCTCACCCTTGAATCCGGTCACGATCAATAGTCACTTAGCTGAGGTCTATCAATAGCCACCTAAAGATGCCCTGTACTCAACAAAGAACAAGCAGGTGCAGTATCAGTACACAACCACAATGTACTGGTAGGATCACGCAGCTATCCCAAAAAGTGAAACACATGCAAGTAACCACAACATTATAAAACATACATATACCGAACATAAATAATATTAGTCATCTTTTCAGGATCAATATAGCATCCCACGTTCTCAATAATACACATTGGTTATCAATTTAGAACAACATACAGTCTTCCAATATCAATCATCATTAGATATGAACATAATCATCACAAGTAGATACACAACACAATTCAATGGTCCTCTCACGGAACCCAATCCAATCGTCCTCTCATGGAACCCTGTAACGACCCGAAAAATGATAGAGTGAAACTAGAGCCTCACATGTGAGTTTGGAGTCGAGAACTTAATGAAATGATTATATTTGAATTTGAATCAAAAAGTTCTTAAAATGTGCTTCAGAAGTTACCGGAAACTTGTTTAGCTGTATATAAAAAGATCCGTTT
>JAJOOR010026945.1:0-13720 GCA_036250505.1 Solanum acaule
TAGACCTAGAAGAAATATTTAAGGAATAAAAATGATGTAAAACTTTATGTTCGGTCAAAAATTACGTGTCTACAAATCATTATGGGAAACCTCACATACCTTAAAATAACGATTGCTCTTGGTGAAATTCCTCAACTCATGAATGAATGCTTGAAAACCCTCTTTTCTTCTTGAAACTAATAAAATATAAGAAAGTCAAATAGCTAGTCTAAAAATATAATTAAGAAATACTCTTTGGTTTATTAAAATTTAAATCAAAAGAAAACATATATTTTTGTAGTTTTCAAATCTTTTAAAATAAACTTACTAAAATACGATGATAAATAAAAATATTTAATATAGACCTAGAAGAAATATTTAAGGAATAAAAATGATGTAAAACTTTATGTTCGGTCAAAAATTACGTGTCTACAAATCATTATGGGAAACCTCACATACCTTAAAATAACGATTGCTCTTGGTGAAATTCCTCAACTCATGAATGAATGCTTGAAAACCCTCTTTTCTTCTTGAAACTTTGCCCTAAAATTCTAAGTGTTTAGGAATGTGAAAAATAACTTGGCATCTGATTAGACCCCTAACTTGGGTGAGAAAAACGTGGGTAGGCCTATCGGGGTAAGGAAAGACCAAAATACCCTTTCCTTAAACGGATGGAGAGCAGTAGCTAGAGAGGCTTCACTCAAATGGCCATAACTTTTTACTCCGAGCTCGAATTTTAGCAAACTTTGCGGAGTTGGAAAGAGGACTCAAAGACCTTCAATTTGATATCTTATGGGCCACCTAACTCTTTATGTACTAAAATATATGGTCGTTTGAAGTTTACCCAAACTAGAAATTGATCGAAAATCGAGGTGTTACACTATTAGTAAGTAATAGCTACGATTCTTAAATTCATAGATTGCATTCCATATCTATAAATACATATTTTGTAGTGGGTTTAATAGGTCCTGCCCAAAGTTTGGGATTGTTACAGCAATTTCAGTCAAAGTTTGGATATATTTCAGACATTTTTCCTTAAAGAATATAAATAATAATAAAACTAGATAAAGAGAATTTTATTTAATATATATAAATTAAATACCTTGTTGTTAACATCATTGAATATGATATTCATTAGTTTCTTGTATCTAGGTTTCACTTCAACCATCTTCCAGTTGAGTAATCTCGGAATACAATCATCAACCTTTTTGAGCAATTCTAAGGTCTAGATTTGAACTGCACTCATATAACCATACTTGAATGAAACCAACAATTTTGTAAATCTTCTTTGAGCTATCCATTTTCTTGCTCAAGCTCTTCATCAACAAGTGAAATGCTTTCTTATCCCATGGAAAATCAATGCACCTGCCGCTTTCAACAAGGTCAAAATGTAGTCTGAGAACTTTTTTGGGTTTTTTTTCACTAGAAAATATAACAATTTGGATGAAAAATAGGATGACAAACTTCAAGCGACCCTGATCGTTATCACCCCACACGTTGGCCTTAAAACTCTCCATTAAATCTATTTTCCAAATCAAATCTACACCTTGAAAATATTGACAGATCAATTTGTTGGATTCTTGAGTGTCAAATTTAAAATCTTCTTCATCACTAACACAATTAAACCCACTAATCAAAGCAAATTCTCTGAGTGTGAATCAAAGAATGGGTCCATTAACACGTATGATGAATGCTTGACGAGAAGTGCAATTGAGTTCTAAAATCATACAACACCTATGTATTTGTGCCTGAGCACAAGAGTTATGCATTCGCATGTAGTGATCAAAATATGTGCTCTCACAAAACACCTTATATACAAGCTCATGCAGATATTTAATCATGTTAGCTTTAATCTCATTGTTAAAGATGCACTGAACATGTGGAGCATTTGCAGGTGGATTTTTCACATAAAGATCATTTCCCCGCATATGTTCAAATAAAGGAATACACATTTGCATTAAGTATTGCTATATAAATGTATTTTGAAAAAAAAAGAATATAATCAGGGTACATACAAATACACAAAAAAAAAAAAATACAATCTGAAAATATACTAATACACAAAAAAGAATACAATCTGAAAAAAGGATAGATAAACATGAAACATAACCGATCTAATATATTTCATAGGATGGACACAACTAAATTGAAATACCTGATGGATACATAATTACTGATATATATAAATGCATTTTGGAAAGGAATACAATCAGAGAACATACTAAGACAAAAAATTACAAACTGAAAACATACTAATATTAAAAAAAATAAAAATACAATCTGATAGAGGATAGATAAACCTGAGATATAATGGATCTAATACATTTCATATGATGGATACAACTAAATTGAGATACACAAAGAAGCTAGAATGACAAGAATTTATGACTAAAAAATTATAAAATAAATACAATCTTCTTCATTTGGATACTAATTGAATTGAGAACAACAACGAACATTCAAATGAATACACATATTAAACAACTACATAATTGAGCTAATATAATTTATAGTTGGGATACAACTTATTTGGGATAGATACTTGAACTAAGAGAATATAATATTCTTCGTCACTAACCCAGGATACATAATGCAGATAATAAAAGAGAGACTTTAAACTATGCATGGATATAATTGATTTTATATGAACTACAAAATTCATATTTGCAAAATACCTCTTGGGTGACTATAAGCATAAAAAATAAATACAATTTCTCAAAAAAAATAATACAAATCTGTGTTAAAGGGGAATAATTAATACACACAACAAGTCGGTTATGAAATACAATTATGAGTTAGATACAAATACAGAACAAAATACAAATCGTGTGTATGTACATTCAACATATAACTCAATAAAAAATAAATATGCAAACAAAAATTTAACTACGACTACAGAACATGCAAAAAAAATTCAAATAATTTTGTGAAACATAATTTAATACCTCTTCATCACTTTGACGGTCAGGAAGTTGGTCTTCATCAGTTTTAACTTCAACTTGTTTTTTGCGCCATTTTAGCCGCAGAGCCTACATTTTCGAGCAATCCCTAGATAATACATAAATCAAACGAGAGGAAATTTCACAAAATTTTTGAATATTATATGGTTCACTTCTTGTATTTCTCATTGAATCAGACATAATAGTGACAGCCATATGTTTTTCCCAAACCTAAAATCCTATAAGCAAAATTCAAAATTATTAGATATGAATGTCACGATCCGAGCCTACACCCTGGATGTGATCGGCACTCGAGAACCATTGCTGGTCCCCAAGCAAACCCTCATCCTGGCTGACTACAAGTGGAAGACTAACTCAAGCATACAAAGCTTAAAAACTGAATAAAATTCATGAAACTTACAAATTTTTAACTCAAATGAGTAACTCTGAATAAAAATAGAATATTCAACTAGCCAACAATACACAACTCAAGTCTTTAATACATTTAATAAGATAAATGAAACAGACTTCTCAAACTCTATTTTCTATCTATGAAGCCTTTAACTGACAAAGATGGAAGTCGGGACAAGACCCACGACATCCTGACAAAACTGAAAAGTAAATGAAATCCTCTGAAAGCAAGGAGGCTCACCATAGCTAACTCGAACTCCATGTGGTATCAACGAAGCTCCTGTTGATGACCCTGAATACCTATATCTGCATCATGAAAAGATGCAGGCCAAATGGCTCAGTACGTGGAATGTACGAGCATGTAAGGGGAATTCTAAAGCATAACATAAGTTTGAACCGGTAAAAAGGAAACATATTTACCTCTTCTAAACTCACTCAACTCAACTCAACTCAAGAATAAGATACTCAACTCAAATATAAAATATTCAACTCAGTGAAATAAGACTCAACTCAATAATAAGATATTTAACTCAGTGAAACTCAACAATAAGGTACCCGACACAATGAAGCACATATCAACTCAAGATACTCAACTCGAAAGACTCAACTCATGATACTCAAGGATAAAGCAATAATAAAAGATGCAATATATATGGAAAGCTGTAAAATTGTAGATAGCAACTCAATGTATTGAAAAAATGCAATAATACGCAGTGTGTATATAAAAATACAATATAAATTTGTGGGAGTTTCTCTAACCGACAACCACCACTATGAGCCTAAGTGATGATACAACGTCTTTCCTACGCTGCCAGAACTGTCCTATACTTTGTCGCCATATAGGACGCCTTAACTAAGTGGATCCACTAGTCTATGCTAAAAAGCACTAAGGAATCATCTAAAAAGTATGATCCTTTCTACCCATGATGGCTACATGATTTATGAAGACTTGAGTTATTATGAACTCGCGTCCCCATATCGGTGCTCAATACTACTCCCAAAATATACTCAGCTCATATGTTTTTAAAACAAAACGCTTTCTTTAGTTTGAGATAATTACTCAAAACTTAGCTTAAAAGCTCTCTTGGAAATCGGTGTTTCCTTTCTTGCTCAAATGTGAAAACATTTTAACTCTTGGGAATACTTAGTTCCCGTGTAATCCTTGAAGAAATGAACTCTACTCTTACTCTTTACTCAACTCAAAGCTTAAGTCTTAAAACAAAGTTAAAACGTTTGTAAAAGACTTCTTAAAATATGGTTCATGCCGAATTATGGTCATGAACGACTCAATGCAAGGTTTTCAATAAGCATAGATAGAACTTAATACTTGGAACTCAAGAACTTCAATGATACTACTCATTTCAAGAATGCTCAACTCAGAGAGTTCATGCAGAATTATGAGCATGAACTACTCAACTCAAGGACTCAAAGATAATTTAACTTATAGGGTTCATGCGGAATTGTAGGCATGAACAATTCAACTCAAGGACTTCATAGGTAACATGTAATAGCCCCATGATTATAAATATAATCTAAAAAGGGATTAGGAACTCAATACTCAAGACTTAGAACTTGAAGATACTACTCCTCTCAAAGGTACTCAACCGATGGAGTTCATGTGAAAGTTATGGGCATGAACGACTCGACTCAAGGGTCAAAATATCAATAAGGAACTCATGTATACGACTCTTCTCATTCTCATACTTACTTACTTAAAACTTAACTCAAATCGATGATGGATCTCAAAGGATTCACAATTGAACTCAAAGGCTTCCTTGAACTCTACTCTTAACTCTCTCTTGAATGTGAATTATGAATTCAAGAGTTATGGTTCATGATATGAAGGATTTCATAATGACAAAGTAGACTCATGAATACGTTCTTCTCAATCTCATGCTCACTTACTTGAGTCTTGAAACAAGTTACTAGAAGTTGTAGAAGGCTCCACAAAAGGACTCAAAGGGACTTTCTTAGAATGTTCGAAAGAATTCTCAAAACTTAACTCTTAACTCTACCTTGAATTTGAATTATGAATTCAAGGTTATGATTCATGTCATGAATGATTTCTAGGTGTTTAGAAGTAGTTTAGAGTGTTTAGAATATCTCACTCATTCGAACTCGAAACTTAAAAACTCGGCGGCATTGAAAAGAAAATTCAAATACCTTTCATTGGGTACCTTGTAGCTCACCTAACTCATCATGTACTGAAAGTTATGGTCGTTTGAAGTTGACCCAAAACTTAAAGGAACTTAGGAATGACTTGAATGAACTCTCTTTAATTCTTCTTGAAACTCAAGGTGCTACATCTAGTGACCTTAACACTCAAGAAATTTTTAATTCCTTGGTAAAATCTCTCTCACTATAAAGAACGGTTCGAGTCTTAGTTCAAAATTTTTCTGGGGTGCTACAATGAACTTATAAAAAATCAAAAAATATATGATATATGAATGCTAATGTAGATTACTACAATCTACTATATCTCAAATATGAAAACATATCACAAAAAAATCAAACATCACGATTTAAAAGACGAAAAAATCAAATTACATAAAAGAGGGAAATATCAAAAGATACTTGGTGACAATGTATTTACCTTTATTGGTGGGTGAAAATCTTTTGAAAGAATTGTGAGATTTCTTGAACAAAGTTGAGGAAATTCGAAGAGATGATTTACTTAGAAAAGGAAAGGAGAGAACAATGGTCAAAAAAATGCAACAGAGAAAAAAGAATGGATCTGGGGTAAGAACCTAGAAGGAGGGGAAAGTGGGTAATGAGTTTTTTTTTTTCATCGGGTAGTTGTCATGCCCCGAGATACCCTCGAGACGCGGACATGGGACCTAGGATCACAAGTTATCCCAAGCTAACCCTGCTGGCATGACATGAGCATACTAAGGATAATAATAACTAATGCAGAAGCTAAATCATAAATAAAACTGAAATGATGGGGAATACCCATATACTAAAACTTAATATATAATCTGAGAGTTTAATACAAAAGAAAGACCAAACTCAATAACTAAGCTGAATCTAATTATGTCTGAAAATAGCCTCTAACTGACTAGAAATGCTGGGACATGCCCCAGCTAAGTCTAGCAAAACTAAAACTAAAGGACTAAAATACTGAAATGATAACATGACTATTGTCCTCGAAGAATGAGGACTCACCGCTGATACTGCTGAACTGGAGATTGGGAACCGATCTAAGCATGATCTAACTGCTGGGGACCTGAACCTACATCACGAGAAGATGTAGCGCAATATATGCGTTAGTACTTGAAAGGTACTGAGAATGCAAGATAGAATGAAGCTGAAATAAACACCTAACTGAACAAGCAATAAAGCATGTGCATAATCTGAACATGATATAGATACTGAATACTGAGCTAACTGAATGAAATGACCAATTTATAACATACTGAGACTGAATACTGACTGTACTGAAAATGGTCAATGCAATAGAGTCTGACTGAGCTATGGGAGCTACTAATAACCGATAATAAAACCACATGAGCTAAATGTGGAGTCCGATGTATTGCCCCATCGAGAGGACCCAATACACCCGGCCAAAGTTGTAGAGGCGTGTTGGCGTGATCACTAAAATGATGCCCGCAAAGGGGACTTACAACCTACGTGGCTAATAGTTCTGGGACTGTTTGGGTACGCTAAACCCTAGTCCAACTAAGTATTATGCTACTCCCAATGGATTAAGTGATTAACGCATTATGACTGAATTACTGTGATATACTGGATAGCTCAAAATGATATGCAAACTGAGAATGCACATAAATAACTGATAATGACACATTTCAAACTGAGGCATGTATATCTAAAATAACTGAAATATTTGGCCTACCATGTGTAATTCAAGAACTAAAGAACTACATAGCTAGGGTTCTGAAATTCATGCAATATATTGAATATTAACATACTAATCTAATTTGGATCATTCTAACAGCTAAGAACCCAATAATGCTAACATTCAAGAAACACCTAGGTCTAGTCATAATAAGGGAATCAAGAAATTGACTGAAAACTAAGGACCTAATGGGTGAAAGGAACCCACTAGTGTAATCCCACATACCTGGTGACGAATTCCACGGAGAAATCTTTCGATTTCGGGGCTGGAACTGGAGGAAACTTGTTGCGTTCTTGAACTTAGGGTTGGTCGCCTCTTTCTCTCCTTTCGCTTCTAATTTTCTAAGTTTTGATTAAAGATCTAACTTGGGTAAGTTCTAGTTATGTTTCTAGGCTTAAACTGACTAAAACCACGAAATTTAGGGTTAAAATGACGTAGTTTAGGTGTCCAATGAATAAGGAAAAGATCGAAATAACCCTAACTTAAACTGTAGATGGGTGACCACGGCCACCTTCACGGACCATGAAAGGGACCACGGACCGTGAAGTCAGTTGTGGTCTGGACTTGGTGACTAGTTGTTGAGGGTCTAAGTCCACGACCCCTACCACGACCCGTGTGAAGGACCACAGACCGTGAAAGTGTATGTGGTCTCCACTTGGGCTGTGGTCTGGAGTGACTGGCTAGGGGGCTTACTGGTAAGGCTCCACGGACGCCCCCACGGGCCGTGTGAAGGACCACGAACCGTGAAGGTCCTCATGGTCCTTACTTAGGCGTGGGGTTCTAAGGGGCTGGCTAGGGAGGGTCACTGCCTCGACTCTACGGGCGCCACCACTGCCCATTATCAAGACCACAGACCATGGAGGTGCTTGTGGTCTAATGTCCAGGACTGGTGACTTCCAAGTCAAGACCACGGGCAGGTCTATGGACCGTGGACCCTATCACAGTCTGTGAACCTTGTCGTGTATATTTCTGAAATTTTTTTCTGGATCTGGTTTTTGAGGTGTTACAGTAGTGGGGTAAAAATGAGTTCAATGTGGGCCTAATTTGAGAAATAAAAGAAAAGAAAATTAATTATATTATGGTATATTTTATTTGCTATGTAACTAACATATTGATATTTTTAATAATTGTTTTAAAGTGTAGTTGTTTTAAATAATTACGTTAGGGATTTTGACTATTTAGCTAATTTCCCTAGTTTTTTCATGAAATTATGTGATTGAATGCGTCCCAAGCCCAAATTCAATGGGCTAATCCATTAATTGAGTTATAAATGACGAATCCAAATTTTGAGTCCAAAATATCATTTTAATTTAAAACTTTCTAATACATATCAAATAGAAGAGATTTTAGGATCACATAACATATGAAAATGACAATCCAATAAAAATGTGATACATGTATAAGTGACATGTTCCAATCAATCAAATATAATTATGTTATTTTAATTTGATTGATCTATACGACTTATCAATTCATATAATCACTTTGATATAATTAGTTTATCAATTTGGATATGCATGATTTTATTTGGGCATCTTGCTTCAGCTAGTGAATTTGTGTTCTTGATTTTTTGACATAACAAAGAAACGCTTTGTTTTTAACTTGCTCTTTCCTCCTCCTCCTAAAAAATAAAGATACTCATAATTTAGAAAAGAAATTAAAAGTTCTAATGGGAAATAGAGAGCTTGTTGATCAAATGACGAGATTATCATGTATAATCTATAAATGTTCAACAAATTAACTATTTTTCTACGAAATTCTAAGATGAAGACAAGAATTCAAGATCAAGCTCTTTAGTGCAAATATAAATCATGATTAAGTTCACTAAATTCGAGATAAAACTCAAAGACACCTAAATTTATACTCGAATAGGAAAACAAGAGGAAATATAAAGATTGTTTTGTAATCCCTCTATTCCTTTTTACTTATCATAATTTTTTTTTGAAAATCAAATGATGTGAACTTTGACTAACATTTTAAGATGTATTTTTGTGACCACCACCTCTATGATTACTATATCGTCTTTTGTCTTTGCCACACCCACCACGTTATCATGACCCCAATTTATTTTGTCTTATTTCAGACTGGTCGTGTGCTTCTACCCCATTTGCTTTCGATAATGGAGCAATTCCAGTAGAGCGGACTTCATGATTTCTCATTAAAAGGTCATTATGTTGCTTAGCCACTAGAAGGCATGGGATCAATTTAGAGTATTTCTGAAAATCCTTTGCACGGTATTGCTGTTGTAATATCATATAGAGGCATGAAAAGTAGTTAGTGTATTTTCCAACATGTCCTCATCTTTTATAGTTTCCCCACATAATTTCAATTGAGATGTGATTCTAAATACACCAGAGTTATACTCAATTACGGTTTTATAATCTTGAAACTGTAAGTGAATCCACTAATAACGAGCCCTTGGCAATACCGTTGCCTTGAGGTGGTCATACCTACCTTTCAAATCTATCCACAATTCAAGTGGAACTTTTACCGTCAAGTATTCAACCTTCAGGCTTTCATCAAGATGATGACGAAGGAAAATCATAATCTTTGCTTTATCTTGACTTGATGTTTTATTTTCTTCGATTATACTATCACCAAGACCCTTAGCGGTAAGGTGAATTTCAACATCAAGTACCCATGACAAATTATTTTTTCAAGAAATGTCAAGTGCCACAAATTCAACATGATGAAAACTATCATAAAATAATTGAGTTAATATCACGATGTTTGTTTCTTTATAATAAATGACAAATAAATATTTTAAATAATAAAGTATCATATGAGTATAAAATATATTATATGCATGAACATGGAATATTAACAAAACATGTAAACTCATGAAGTATTGAAACGGTATATATATATGAAATTCTTACAAAATTTTGGCGTTAATATCTATTGAAACTAGTAATAAATATTGTAGAATAATATTTATTATATTTAATACAACAATATTCTTTTTTATGACACACAAATATTTATCATAAATTTATGACAAGAAAATACTTACGAGTATTCTAACTAGCATGTTATCATATTGCCTAGTACTTAATTCAGAGTTACAAGTTAGTAGCATATAAACAACATAAAAATATAAATTTGAAACGTATTGATTATTATGCCTAGTAAAGTATCATAATAATACCTAAAGCAAGTTAAAAGGTCAAGTAGGTGGGTCACCTACTTGACAATATATGGCCCAAAATTGGCCAAAAAAGTCGGCTAATGTACCTCCTTTTTAAAGAGATAGAGATCAGATCTTTTGCTTCATTTTTAATTTGTAAAATTTCAGATTTATTAAGTTTCTCTCATGGTCTTTCTTGGCTTAACATGACATCTCTAAAACACCTTAGGGTTCTTGAATATTTCCCCCCTTTTCAAGTATAAGTTTGAAGGAGAATTTAAGTTCTTGAAGTACAAGTTTAGAGGATAAATTTTCAGAAACTAAGGTAAGGCTACTGCCCATTTTTGCCTCTCTTTAAATACAGGTTTGGGTGGAGAATTTTGTATACATTTGTCAAGAACTCATGGATGGTGATGAATCCTTGAGTTTAATATTCTCCTATTATGCTGAACGATTTTTGGGGATTGATAGTGATTGTCTTATGTATATTGTTGTTCGGGGCAGCTTGGGTATCTTGGCAAGGGATGTATGAAGTTGTATTAATGTATAGAAGAAGGGTGTGGTGATTCACCATTTGTGTAATGGTTGTATGGGCCTACTGTCCGTCAAGTGTTTAACTACTGTTTTACAGGGCCTTTAATGTGATTAGTTTAATCATGAGTTATATTGTAGATTAACACTTCAAAGGAGACTGAATCGTGATAGTTGTATTACTCAAAAAGTAAGGTATGTAAGGCTATTCGATTTCATATTCCTTGGCATGAAATCTGATAATTGTGATTAATATTAACAAAGTGGATTCCCTAAGTTCTATTCCTAGTAAAGGAAACATGGTGGCAGTGTATGATCTCCAATATAACTAATAATATTTCCCCTCTCTCCCTAGTGTGTCGTATCACTTCATTATATGTTCATTACTCCACATTTGTGTAATTATCCTCCTATGTGCTAGTATAGGAATGGTGTTTGCAACATGGTAAATTCTCCTCTTAATCAATTGAAGTCAATTGTGTCATTTAAGCTCATAAGTAATGCATTGATGTTACGTACATAGCTCTTTATGTCATTGTTACTGCTATGAAATTATTATTCTCATGTTTTATACTACTGGCCCCTAGTTCCAAATCTCAAAAATTATTATGACCACCAAAACAACAATCTCAAAGATTAAAGAAACTAAGTGAATCAATCTGTATATTTATGGGTGGCAACCCAGGGACAAATGCCTAGCATGAGTCGATCCTAATTGGTATAGAAATGTGAATCTCAAGGGTGAAAGCCTAGCATGGGTCGATCCCAATTTATGTAATTATGAGGACAACATCACAGGGGTTAAAATGCCTAGCATGGGTCATCCTCGTCTACCGCTAATTAGCTGGTCATTTGTAACATGTGTCTTATAAAGGTTATAACTCACATAAAAGTAAAGAACAAAATGTAACATACATGATCCCACAAGAGTAACAAATGTGGTCTTCTATTCTGACTATGCACTTATATATTGATACTTGATTTCATTTGAGCCCTTCTTTTACTTATGCTATCACCATACATATTCAATACATTTTTTCGTACTGACGTCCCTCGTGGGGACACTGCATTCCATGCTGCAAGCAAGAGTAATCCATATAGTAGACCTCCTCAATAGGAGCGCATGACACTCAAGTGCTTTTGGTGAGCTCCAGGTTGATTCGGAGCTTTACCTAGTCTTTGGTAGATTCATTTTGGTATTGTATCGTAGTTAAGGGTAAGGTGGGGTCTGTCCCGACCTACTCTAAGTTTGTCTATCATATAGAGGCTTTGTAGATTAATCTATGAAGTGGAGTTATGTTTGGTTCCTTAATAGTTGTGCCCTCAACAACCAAGTCATGTATATATATTTTGATCTTTTATCATTGTGGCTTATGCGCATACTTGCTAGAGTTTCATGATTGTCATAGTCATATGTAGAGGTGTACATAGGTTGGTTTGGTTTTTCATTAAAAAAAAACCTAAACCAATTATGTCGGTTTATTAAATCTAAAAAACAAATCAAACCACATAAAGTCAGTTTTTTCGATTTCGGCTTTTGTCGGTTCTTTCGGTTTTTTTTTATTTTTTACAACTATACGGTATTTGAAAAAGAGATTAAATATTTTTTTCATTTACGTGTGTGATAAGCTAAACTTAAAAAATGTTAAATAAATAGAAATTTTTGAAAAGACGGTAAAATTCACATGAGTACAAAATATTTTTTTTGAAATATCAACGTTCATTATGTTAAATTAATAAGACTAAAGGCTAGAAGGAAACTGAATACAAAACAAAATATTTACAAAGTAAATTGTTAACTTCGAATTTGAAAAACTATAACAATATAATTGTAACTTCGGATCTTAATACAAAATAAAATATTTACAATTTTTACAAGCCCAAATTTGAAATAAAATATATAAACATTGAATTATAAACTAACTAAAAATATATTAACAAAGTAGATTATAAATACTATTTTTTAGCTATACATAAAATAAAATTATATATATATATATATTATGTCGGAAATAGAACAATATTTAATTAATACAATAAATAGATACATTACGGAAAGGAAGACAAATGGTATTGGAAAGTATAGAGCAGGGACTTTTATTTATTCTCTTCAAGTGTGTTTCACATGGGTGAAAATACCCTTTTATAGGATTTACAAGCCATCCTTTTGCCACATTTGACAAATACGTTAGTACATTATTTAATTAATACAATAAATAGATACATTACGGAAAGGAAGACAAATGGTAATGAAAAGTATAGAGTAGAGAGTTTTATTTATTCTTTTCAAGTGTGTTTCACAAGGGTGAAAAATACCCTTTTATAGGATTTACAAGCCATCCTTTTGCCACATTTGACAAATACGTTAGTACATTATTTAATTAATACAATAAATAGATACATTACGGAAAGGAAGACAAATGGTAATGAAAAGTATAGAGTAGAGAGTTTTATTTATTCTTTTCAAGTGTGTTTCACAAGGGTGAAAAATACCCTTTTATAGGATTTACAAGCCATCCTTTTGCCACATTTGACAAATACGTTAGTACATTATTTAATTAATACAATAAATAGATACATTACGGAAAGGAAGACAAATGGTAATGAAAAGTATAGAGTAGAGAGTTTTATTTATTCTTTTCAAGTGTGTTTCACAAGGGTGAAAAATACCCTTTTATAGGATTTACAAGCCATCCTTTTGCCACATTTGACAAATACGTTAGTACATTATTTAATTAATACAATAAATAGATACATTACGGAAAGGAAGACAAATGGTAATGAAAAGTATAGAGTAGAGAGTTTTATTTATTCTTTTCAAGTGTGTTTCACAAGGGTGAAAAATACCCTTTTATAGGATTTACAAGCCATCCTTTT
>JAJOOR010026946.1:0-12999 GCA_036250505.1 Solanum acaule
AAAGTAATGAATACATCACAAATTAACCCAAACACAAAGATTAACAATTAATTCAACACAAAAATGAAGAAATAAGAAAGATTCAAAACTAGTAAAACATACCCCGCTTGCAATGACAACACCAGCAACCACAGGAACAAGACAACCATAGGTAAGCCAAGCTTCCCTCTTCATGGTGATCATATAAGCAAACACTGCAGTGAAAAACGGAGTCGTAGCACCCACAGCTTGATTGAATGAAACAGGTAAATACCTTAAAGAAATATTACCACCCACAACAGACCCACAAAATACAAGGCTAAGTGTAGAAATCCTCAAAAATTGAGATCTTGATTTGATCCTTTGAAAAGGTACAATCTTTAAGAAAACAATGGAAACATAGCTAAGAACAGCACAAGCAGACATATGACACATAGTAAGGAAGATTGGGAAAGAGAAACCATAATTAGAAAGTAATAATTTGTTGAGGAGAAGGACACCAATGTTGGAAGAATACCAGAAAATGATGAGTGAGGTAATAAAAAGAGCTTGTTTTTCTGATTGTGGTGTGGACATGGTGGAAATGGGGGTAATGGGTTGTTGTTGGATTTTGGATTAAGGAAGAGAGAAAGGGTTCATTCATTCATGGAAACTTTGATTTGTGTGTGTTTCTTGATTTGTTGCGGATGGTTCAATTTTGTGTGTAAAAGGGATGGCTTTGGTTTGATTTGTGTTTTTGTGTGTTTGGGAACTTTTGTAGGGAGGTGTGTAGTTGTAGTGTTTCTTTTCTTTCCTCTCTCCCTTAGATCATGAGGTTTGTTTGGTACAAAGGATAAGAAAAATAATTTTGAAATTAATTTTAAAATGAATTTATTTTATGTTTGGTTGGAATAAAGTTATAAAATAATTTATTTTGAAATTATAATGTTATTTTTATTTTATAATGAGAATATGATTAAAAAATTTGAGACAACTTATTCCTCAACTAAACGAATCCTTCAGAAATTTTCTTATAATAATAGACAGTTTTACGAGGGTTAGTAATGCACGGTTGGAATTTTGAATATTTATTTTGTTTCTAAACATTATGTCATTTATGTATCAAATCAATCTCTTACTTGATTTTATCATGTTTTATTTGAGTTGATAGTTTATTAGAAATAGTCTTTTTTATCTTTGGAAGATAGATGTAAGACTGTATATGTACTATTCTTCGTAAGCCACTTATAAAACTATATACTAAGTATGTTATTACTGATGTATCAAATTACTAATAAGTATACTTTATAGTTCCTTAGTTATCCTTATACATATGTAGTGTCATTTTTCGACGCTCCTCTAATTCTATCCCGATTGAGAATAGTACTTGGGTTAACTTGTATATATTTCGACATAGGAGAAGATTCACTATATAAATCATAATTATTTATTCAATAAAATGCTCCTCTAACTCTATCCCGACTGAGAATAGTATTTGGGCTAACTTGTATATATTCTCGACATAGGAGAAGAGTCATCGTATAAATTATAATTATAAATTCGATAAAGTTTAATATTTTTTAACTCAAATTTTGTATTTGTGTTAAAATTCATTTGTACACATTATGAAAAAAAGAAGAAGTTGTGATTTAAAACTCATAAGCTAAATCATCTATATTCATCTCTATTTCGATTATTCTATCAAGCTATTTTTTTTTTTCATCAATACAAATGTCATATAGTTCTGCCATTCAAAATTAAACAGATACAAAAAAGAGTCATATATTTTACATATTAATCATCACTTCAAATCTTGTTTTATGAAAACATGTTAATAGTTTAAGTTATTATTCATTTTATATTGAGATAATATATCTAGCGTTTGACCATAGATTGTAAATCATATTTTAAAAAACTATTTCAAATATTTATTATATACATAAAATTTGATTAGCATTTAAGAATTTGATTTTCAAATATTTTTAATTTTTCAAATTTCAATGTATCCTTGCACAAAATTTTAAGTAAAATATGTCTAAATATAACTTTAAAAATTCAAATTTTCAAATTTCAATTTTTAACTTCAAAATTCATAGCCAAACAAGAGCTAATAAAGTGGGACACCACAATTTTTGCAAATAACACGTGCATGTGAAAGCTTACGTTCCTTTGCAAGGAAGTGTTTAAGAAGAATATTAACTCTTAGAGATGAAATTGCGTTTAGTTATATTTTTTATTATATTTTATTTTTAAAATATATGGAACAATCTTCATGTTTGAATGTATTTATACTTAAATACAACTTTAAAGCGAGTTAATAGACACTTTATTAGCTCTTGTTTGCCTATAAAATTGTGTTTTTTAAAGTATTAAAATTGGGATCCCTCTAGCTATAATCAGAAGTCTGAACTACGAGAAAATGAAAATAATCTTGTTAGCTACTCAAGAAATAAGCCTTACAATGCACAATTCTTGTGTCTACTTAAACTGTAATGCTAATCTATAATCAGAAGTATGAGGTACGAGTTCTCAAACATGAAAATAATCTTGTTAGTTACTCAAGAAATAGGCCTTACCATGCGTACTTCTAAGGTCTACTCAAGCTCTAATGCTAATTTATAATAAAAAAATTGAGGTACGAGTCCTCTTCTTTCACTCCAGCCTGAAGAGTAACTATAATCAATTTAGTCACGCATTCATATTTCAATTGAACACTATCCATTTTTATTATTTTCAACGAATAAAATTACTCTCTCTACCAAACACAAAAAAAAATAAAAAAATCTTATTAGCTATTCAAGAAATAGGCCTTATAATGCACAATTCGTAAGTTTACTCAAACTCTGATGCTGATATCGAACATAATTTTATTTTATTTTATTTACTATAAAGAGCAAGATCAATAGGTCAGCATAGGTGGGGTCCAAAATCCATTTAAGGAATCAAGATAGTAGGTCCCACAATTTCCTTAAATCTTCCACGTCACAAATAGGCAACAATTTGCTAGTATAATTTACCCTTCAATTGCCATTAGTTACAACCATACCCTTCCCCTGCTCACTCTACACTACTCTATATATATACTAAGCTTCGCTTTCTTCTCTGCGAAAAAAAAATAAAAAATCCATTCTTAGCTCACTTTTTCTACAAATTTTTAGGGTTTCAAAACCCCCTTTAGCTCTTTTCATTGTTGGGTTCAGAAAATTTCAGGTATTTCGCTTTGTTAGCTTTAATTTTCAAGATTTTTTTGTTACATTCTCGTGCATGTTTGAGTTAGAAGTGTTAAGTTTATGTGTTTTTTGTTGTTGTTAGAGTTTTTCTGCTAATGAAATGGTGGAATATACTTGGGTTTTGATTTTCGTGCTGCAATTTTTTTTGAAATGAGTGAATGTTGAAGAGTGAGAAGAGTAGTTTTTTCTTGTTCTTCTTTTTGTATGTAGTGGACTAATCTGCATTTTACTAGTATGTTTCATGATGTAAGGATGGGGTTTTCATGAACATTTTGGGTGGTGAGTTAGTGGTGGGTCGAGGGTCTTTCTGCCGTACTTTTTTTTTTTAATTACTAATTTGATTTGCTGCAAATGAGTTTGAGTTGATGTCTTTCAGAAACAATCTCTCTACCTCAATGAGGTATGGATAAGGTCTACGTATAATATACCCTCCCCGGACTCCACTTATGGCCCACTAGTGGGATTACAATGGGTATGTTGTTGTTGGTGGTGAGTTGGGGTGGGGAAAGCCGGAAAGGAGGGTACTAGAAGACTGGGTTAGGGGGTGATGCAGAGGCAGAACTGTCTTTTCTGCTGTATTTGCTTTTTGATAACTACTTTGATTCGTTGCACTTGAGTTTGGGTTGAGGGTCTTTTAGAAACAACTCTCTACCTCGATGAAGTAGAATCTATCCTCTCCCGACACCACTTGTAGGTCACTTGTGGGATTACACTAGGTATGTTGTTTTTGGTGAGTTCGGGTGTGAGGGTGGGGAAGGGAGGGTACTAGAGGACTGGGATAAAGGGTGAAGAAGATGTAGAACCACCAGGATTTCGACTCATTTTCTTCCAACAAAGGAAACCTATTAATCAATCTTTCTAAGAAGCACCATATGGACTATGTTTAGTTGTATAAGTTAGTGGGGCTGCAATGCCATTTTTCAGTTTTAACGGGCATTCTTGCATTTGGAATTGCTGATCATAGGCAGCTTATACTGAATTTGGCAACTTTATCATCGTTAGCTTGCAGCGTGTCTGCCTGTGTAGCTTTGCGGATGATATATTCTCTTCAATTAGGGATGTAATTGCAATCCTTCTTTTTTGGATCTGATACAGGGTGATCTTTCTTAAAGATTCTGAAAGAGATGGATTTGTTCATCTGGGGTCCACCTTACTTTCAAGGTTTGCCTACTTATTGAGTAGTGTTATTTCTCGATAAGTGGCTTGCCTACTTAGTTTAACCTGATTAGTTTTCGCGGTTGTTTGGTAGAAGCAGTGTTGAAGAGGATGGAATATCACCTTTAGTTCAATGCACTGACTTATTTAGTTTTTCTTCAGATGAAAACAGTTTTCCAGCAAACAGCTTGGCTCAAAACTTCTATTTCAGTCAAAAGCTTGGTAACTTTTTTAATTAGCTCTCTTATTTTTATATATTCTTAAAATGTCTATTAGATACTTTACTTTAAAGACCTAGTTTTCGTTCAATGTGCATCTGACTAGCTTCATTTTTTATATGGATTTGCTCCCAGACATTATAGAAGAAGATGCCTTAAATGAGAAATGTTGTGTGCAAGTGCTGGAGATACTCATTGCAAAAGCTGATACAGAAATTGCCGAACTTGAAGATGATATAGTGATGCTACAAAACCAACTAGCCCGTACTGATGAAAAATGGTTGGACATGTGCATTGCTGCTTTAAATAAAAAGATTGATCGCCTTGGTAGTTTGATAACTGCCTTGAAAATTGAAAATGTCCAAGCTTCTGGTGTTCACTTAAAAACAAATAAAAAACCTTCGGAGAGAATTCATGAGATATTAGAGACGCCGCCAAGAAATTTCTCTTCTCCACAAGACAAGCAGGTTTGGTCCCAGAACATTTACTTGTTCTTAACTACTGTTGCCTTGGATGGCTGTGATTGTTCTTTCCGATGCAAGATTGCTTATACTTGATGTTCTCAAGTTAATGCTAGATGTTAGTACTTATTGGATAACATATGTGCATTGCTGCCTTTTATGAATAGAAGGAAGTATACCTTTTGGTTAAGATGTACATATTCAGCACCATCTTAGTGCTGCCTTTTGTGAATATGATCTTCATTTTACTGACCCTCTCCAAAAAAAATTGAGGAATAACACGTGCTTTGCTGTTTGACGGAAAACTTTTGGAATTTAATGTGATTCTTAAAATTGAAAGAATAAATAGGAAACTAATGGGCTGTTAAATGAAGATAGTTGTTGAATTATCTCTACATTTATATAGCTAATCATTGAACCTACAAATTAAGTAGTTGGTTGAGACTTGAGACTATACTCATGAATTTCCATGACTTTTACCTTATAATCAACAGACTGCAAACTCTACTCTTGGAAGTTCAAAGCTAGCTGCATCTGTTCTTATAAAAGTTGAAGCAGCCGACAACCACAATTTAAAAGATATTGAGACTGTTGAAAATGGTGAATCTACTGTCCAGGCCAATGTTACGATCCAGACATCATCTGTGGTTCAAGAAAGAAATCTACAAGAAACAGTAAGTGTTTATAATCTCTTGTAGTTCCACTAAAGAGTTGCAAATTGCAAGAGAATTTGAACCACGGAAGCACTGCTATTGAGGGTGCCGTAAATGTGCAGGATTTTGAGCCATTTAGGGTATATTGCATAAGCTTATCAGATAAAATATCTCTGTGCTTACTTCACATATTTTTGCGAGTCTATAATTAAATAGTATTTGAAGACCATTCATTGGTACTCTTAAGGGCCTTTTATTTCTTTTCATGATGGATGCTAGCATTTCAGCTCCCTCGTCAATTTTCCATCTAAACTTGTCCAATTGACTGCATTTTCATTCTTTCTCAAACAATGACCAGGATGAACATGCAATCACCAAAGGCTCCTGTACAAAGGCTTTTCGTCATGCTAGTGACAAGTCCACTTTGAAGGATTTGAATGAGTCTGATATTCCTGGAAAGCTGATTAATGCAAGCAAACGAGAAAATCATTCACAACTCAACAATGTACTTATAGATCTGCTTACTGAGCATTCATTCATATAAGGTTACATACCAATCTAGATATTTCAACTAACCGGTTATCTTATCTAATTCTTACACGAGCAGTTTGCATGTGCTGTTTTTAAGAGTGCAAGCACAAAGCCTCTAAGAGACAAAGCTGAATTTTGTGGAGAATCAAAGAGGAAGATCAACATGTCAGAAGATCTCCTTGAGGATGAATTGATGCAACAAGGTTCTAATGACAGCATAATCATAAAGCCATCTCTAGGAGTCAAGCAAACAAGCATTGGAGAAGGACCTAAGGTTTGGAAATATCTTCCATTTGCTTTAGTGTGCTATCACAATATTGAAACAGGCTAGGAAGCTAAAGTTTGGAAGTAATTTTCATAATGCTGGTAAAGTAGACTAATGTCTCAGAGTTTAGCTTATATTGAGAAGAGGAAAAGCCATGGGTAATGTATAACTTAGAGAGGTAGGTAAGGGCACAGTGTGCAACTTCAGTGTTTATACTTGTGGAGTTCGTTACTGTCTGTGTATCTATTCATTTATACATGAAAACTTTCTGGTTCTTATTTGAGACTTATCCATCTAAAAGGGGGACAATATTGTTTGACAGCCTGCTGGAGCAGTTGTGGTGACCCGTCTAAGTGCTGTAAAACAAGAACCTAAAGAATCCGGAGATGATCAGGCACAGAATGGAGCAAAGGCTGGTCAGACTAGAGAAAAGCACACCTCAAGTCAATTGGTAAGTCAAAAGAAGACTGGCGCAAAAAAAAATCCTGGAATAAAGGGAGAAGGTCTGCTCATGTTAAATCCTATAAAGAAAGACAGAACTAAGCAACTGGAAAAATTCAAAGGTGAACTGCAAGTGAAGCAATCCCCCAAAAGTCAAGTACTCACCATACACAAATCTAACTCAATATTTTCCCAAAAGCTAGAAAGTCAGAGGCTGAAGTTCAAATGGAAGGTACCTACAGAAATGGCCAAAGAGCCATGTCTTGCCGAGGAATTAGGGTTCAAGTCACCTTCTGGTCTAAAACTCAAGAGGCAGTTAAAGACTGGAAGAACTAAGGAGAATGGAGGTGATGAGTCCAGAGACAAAACAACCAAAGAGAGTCTGTCACCACTTGGTGGAGCCAAAGGAACTGGTGATCTTCCAGAGATCAGTTCAACTTCTTTGATCCACTTGAAGAAGAGAAGGATAACAAGTTCCACAGGACCAATCCTCCAAGAGAATGAGAATTTGAGAAATTTTCAGAATAGGTTGGTAAAATCATACGACAGATCAAATCAAAACCTTAAAGTCATTAAAGTTGAGAATGATGAACTTCTTGATTCCCCAACATTCACTGTTCCAATTCCGGACAAAACAGATCTCAAGTATATGACAATGAATCAACTCAGGGCCGTGGCAAGGCACCATAATGTGCATGGGGTATATAAATTTCGCAAAGCTGAGCTACAAGAACACCTTCACAAGCTTCTAGCCAAAGGTCGGTCAACGTAAAAGCAATCTCTATAACCACTTTTTGTTCACTACATCTTCAAGTGAGGCATAACAGAATTGTATACAAGTTCTTATGAGACGAAAGGACCAATCTCTATAACCACTTTTTGTTTGCTACATCCTCAAGTGAGGCACAACAGAAATGTTTACAAGTTCTTATGAAAGGAGCTCTATAGGAAAAGGGTGATACTAGCAAATCATGTTCATATAACCAACTGTACAGAGAAATTGAAGTTTTGCTTATAAAGAACAGATACACGAGGAAAAATATAGCAAAATGCTGATTCTAGGAATCGTCTTGTAGCTGGATACTTCCAGGAAGGCTTTACTAATTTTGTTGATAATACCCTTCTTTAGTTACTGAGTTGATCATTACCCTGGTAAGGACCACTTTTATAAAGTTGAGTTTCATTTTTTTGCTTACTTTGCTAATTGAGCCTGGCAATTTGCAGCTGGTTTTCTCTTTAAATTTACTGTCTATAGAACTTGGCAACTATATATTGTTCTGGAGAAACACACCCAAGAGTGTGGAACTTAGTAGTCAATGAAGTAGGGTGAGAATCATGAAATTTAAGTTGAGATCTCAGCGGAGCCAAAAACACGAGGTTATTTCTTCTTGATTCTACAAGCCTTTAGTTGATAGTTATCTGGTACCTAGGTTGGTGGAGAAAGCAGGTACCTTGTGAAATTAGCCGAGATGCAATCAAGTTGGTATGTACACCATGGTTATCATATATATATATATATATATACACACTTCTGCAGAAACTTTGTTGCATCGATGAATCATTATATTGTGTAGTTTGTCCTGATATGGATGGGGTATGTATGAAGAGTCAACTATATTTCTCTATGTTTATTCTTTTCTTTGAAGAATGGTTTCTATATATACTCACTCCTACAAAAAAGGTTGCTCTTTCTTCTGATCTGACTGAAAACTCTAGTGTTTGGATGCTAGAGCACTTGAGTTGTGTGGCCTTATGGTCTATGCAGTGAGAAAAATCACAAGGTTTCAAGTTTAAATTCTAACGAGTAGAAAGAATTACATGATTTCATATTAGGTACTTTGGTGGACAAAGTTACTCTATATATAATGGGAGTAGCTAGCAAGTGCTTGCGAAACAATTGAGGTGCACACAAGTTGATTCAAACGCCACTGTCATAAAAAAAAATTAAGTGTTGGTCAAAGTACTTTTTGATGCATTATATGAGTGTTTAATTGTTTTCAAGTTATATCCTATTAGTGTAGAGCTACTTCCATATTTTTTTATTAACTATGGTATAATTCACGGATTGGTTTACATATTATATACTATAATGTTGTTGGGCCATTTTGAATTTACTGAATATTAATATTTGTCCTAAGTTTTGGTAGATAAAGTAATCTGATACAAGTGCTGATGGAAAGTACCAATTACCTCGTGAAATTAGTTGAGATGCCCATAAATAAGCCAAAATACAACGGTTATGATTTTTTTAAAGAAAGAGTACAATTTAAATTCCTTTTTCTTAAAACTCATGCATAAGAATCAACAGTTTAAATAACTCCTTTGCTAACATGCAACTAAGTATTTGAAGTAAAAGAGCTATCATCCTGCTTCAAAAAAAATTACCTGCAATAAAGGAAAATTCATGAGACATTACTGTGATCACATAAAATGTGCAAATTATCAACAACAATAATAATATAATCAATGTAATTCTATAAGTGAGTTTGGAGAAAGTGGTGTGTATGTTTATACCATACCCCTGCCTTGTGAAGGAGTAAAACAAATGTAGTGGCTAAGAAGTCATGTTGAAAACAATGAAGAGAATAGTAGCAATGACAAAGTAATATGACAACTAGAATAAGATGCTAAATTATTAATTACCGGTAAGAAAAAAGCATATATAAATTTACAAATATCTTGACAGTAGCCTAAGCCTTTTTTTTTGTTGTTAACTATGTCCATCAAGGCTTGGACAAATGGAAACAAATCATCTAATATTTTTGCCTCTACTAGGATTTGAACTCGAGACCTCATGGGTTTTAACCACTTCATTGACCGCTAGGCCATACCTTGGGTACTTTTCATGAACCTAAACCTTGGTGGGTAAAGTTACGCAGGTGAAATAATCGAAATAGTCACATTAATAATTACAAATATGCCTTGTTTTCTTGGCTTGCTGCTAGAAGAAAAGGGAAAAGATTGTTCGAATTATGTGACCATTTCATCGAAAAGCTTACTACTCTAAGAAAGAGTACACTTTTGTTTACTTAAAACTAGTGTTCATAATGACTCCTCATGTGCGAGTCTAATTCTATTTCATTGGTCAAGCACGAGATTTTTTCTTTTTGTTAATAGATGGCGGTGAGACCTAAACTCATGGCATATGTCTACTCTAATATCATGTCGGAATGGTGTGATCATCTCATCTAAAAGCTTACACTCTTAATGAGAGTTCATTTTATTTACTTAATTAAATATCAACAAAGATAATGCAAGAAAAGTAGAGCAATATGAAATGTTTTACCTCACTTCGATGCCAACTTGCTAAGAACCTCCTCTAGCGATTGAACTAGATGTTTGATACGATATTTGAGCTTTGCATTCTCTGAAGTTAGTTGTTCGACCTGTTTATGTCCCTGAAATCAAACGAAAATTTGATCTTTAGTTGCCTTCAACGCCACTATCTGAAAAGGCGAAAAGGATTAAGAAATCAAATCCAAATCTCGACCTTTTCTTGTTCTGCTTCTAGCTCAGCTGTGACATCCTTCAGCTTTGACTGGAGTTCAGCAACTGTTCTCTCTAATTCCTCATTTTTAGGATCTGAAGAACCACCAACATGCACATAAACATGAAAATGCAGCAGGCGCCTCGGGTTTGCATAGATGAGAAAACTTATGAACTAGAAGTGTTGTCAATAGGAGATTTGATCTATGTTGCCCGCGTATTTTTGAAGGATCCGAGCAACATAGGATATGATTGAAGGCATCACTAACCTGTCTTACTAGCAACTGAAATTTCAAGTCTTGCCAATCGTTCCTTCAGTCAAAGAAAGTGTCTTTAGTATCCACTGATGATGGTAAAAGGACAAAAGTTGGAATAAAACACTCAAACGACAAAACCAATATAGTCTCACCAATGAGGTCTGGAGAGAGTAGAGTGTACGCAAACCTTACCTCTACCTGCGAGGTAGAGAGGTTGCTTCCAAAGATGCTCGGCTCAAGGAAAGATAAAACACAACATTGATGAAGACATAAGCAGTAACAACAGCAGGAACAATTATGTATGTAAATACATTTAATCTAATGGGGTTTTCTGTTAGTAGAAACTATTAAGAAGGTAAAAACCTTATTTAGGATAGATTTCAAATAGACTTGAGCCATATATATGCAAATGATAAGAGTTGGATTCTCAAACAGGGAAGCAGGACAAGAGACCATACAATTTTTGGATGATAGCAATTAGCAATGCGGGGTATACATTGCACACTGTATGTTCACATGTTCGTGAACTATTAGAGGAACATAATCAGACTCTGCTCTGAACTCTTCGGGCAAAATCACCAGAATAATTGCATTAACTATTTACTTCGGCAGTTCCTAGTGCATACTAAGGAATAGTCAGTATAAGCCTTCTAATAGTAACTTTCAAATCCATTTTTTCATTAGATGAAGAACATGATCTATGAAACACCAAAATATGTCGCTCAGACTCTCCAAAAGCTATGCGTTTTTGAAGGATCTGACATGAGTTTCGAGCAACATTCCCCAAATACTTCAATGCATAACCCACAGAATATTCATAAAAGCAATTAGCCAAAAGAAAGTAGCATCCATACTAAGTGCTGAATTGTACTATAAAAATGCATACAACTAAAGAAAATATTTGTATGGGCTCAGAATATATCAAAATTGAAAGAAAAATACAAACCCCACAAATCATTAGATCCTATAGAAGGGAGAAAAGCACAAAACTTGAAGCAAAAAGAACATTGAACAAGAAAATTCAACAAAACAATTAGCCAAATGAAATTGCTCGGACTCTCCAAAAATGTTGCAACATCAGTGTTAGATCCTTCGAAAATGCACTACTTTTGGAGGATCCAACAAGCACCCGAAGTCATTTATGAAAAGTTCGAGCAACATAGACGAAAGCAGCATTCATACAACGTGTATCTGTACAGTCTAACAGTGCAATAATATTGTCTACAACTAAAGAAAAGACTTGTATGGGCTCAGAATTTGTCAATGTTGACAGAAAACAAAACCCCAAAACCATCACATGTAGAAGGGAAATCATGAAACTTTACACTAATGTACCAAATAGGGAAAAAATGAAATTCAATACTAAAGTTTAACAGCACAAGTTGAAATCCAGATCAAAATATGGCATAATACAAAGATAAAAACCTTTAATCGGGGCGACTAAAAACTCCAACTTTGAAAATGCACATCTAGACTACTCAACTCGTCAACCGAAGCTGATGTGGCACACAAATGAAAATAAATGCTACAATTCATTGGATTGAAAGAAAATGCAAAACCTATAAACCATTAGACCTATAAAAGGAAAAGCATAGAACTTTCACAGTAATGGAAGAGCACAAGTTAAAATCAAATGGCAATGGAGTCAAAATCTACTAAAGCACATACTTTTACAGACTCAAAAGTGAAAATCTACCAAAGTTGAAAGAAATATGCAAACCCCACAAATCATTAAATCCTATAGATGGTTAAAAAAGCATAAAACTTGAACAAAAAAAGAACATTAAACAAGAAAACATGAACAAAGAATTGATGTATGAAAAAAGTACCTCAGCCTCTGAAGCTCTCTGGTAAAAGGGTTTCAAGGATTCTTCAAGATTGTTTGAATCCCCCATTTTTTTAGTAGAATTAAACGCCGTAGCAAAGACGCAGAGACTTTGGATATCAGCTTTTTCAGAAACGTATTTGAGCCTGTTTGGATGTCAAATTGGCTTAAAAGCCAGTTTTTGATTTATTAGAATGTTTGACAATTATCAAAGTGACTTATTTTAAATCAAAACTGACTTATTTTAAGACAAAAGCTAAAACCTAGGGAGGGGAGCTTTTTTTTTTTTTTTTTAACTTAAAAGCCCTTTTATGTTGATCAAGTATATTACCTTTTTGCCCTTAATTCTTTTATACAATTTCCAAATTGCCCATATTGAATTATTATTATTATTATTATAATTATAATTATAATAATATTATAATTATTATTATTATTATTATATTACTATTACTATTATTATTATTTTATTATTATTATTAT
The DNA here is from genome assembly GCA_036250505.1 of Solanum acaule. NCBI lineage: Eukaryota > Viridiplantae > Streptophyta > Magnoliopsida > Solanales > Solanaceae > Solanum > Solanum acaule. The sequence goes on from JAJOOR010026946.1 coordinate 12,964, forward strand.
TATTACTATTACTATTATTATTATTATTATAATAAT
>JAJOOR010026947.1:0-13032 GCA_036250505.1 Solanum acaule
AATTTATACAAAACTGAACAATTTGTATAAAATTGGATGTTTGTAGCGAATTATACAAATCAAAAGCTCCATAGCAAACATAAAATTTACTATGGAGCGCAATTATGCAAACTATAGCTATAACATACAAATATGATTTTTATGTTTACTATATGTGAAAATTGCTCTAATTATGTGAAAAACACTTATTTTAGATCAAACTAAAAATGCCAAGTAAACACATATTATAAATAAAAAAAATATGAAAAATAATCTTCTTAATATGAGCATAAAGAGGGAATCCTGAACTACGGAAAAAAAGGAGAGCTACTTGTCAGCAGAAGGAAAGGAAGAAGCAAAAATATGGTGTGGGTTCATCTCTCTCGACCAGTTCAAATGAGAGGAAGGATGTAATTCGGCTCTACGATCACACAGGTGAAGTAATTAAAAGGTGAGATGGAAGTCATCATACAAAACAGATAGTCAAAACGAGCCATGAATGTGTTGTCTGCACCTCTTAGTTAAGACCTGAAATCCATTTCCATGTTTAATGGGAATATGTGTCATCAACGTGTATATATGATGTATATTTTGTTTCTATCTACTTCTCTATTTTTAGTTTTTTCAAGTTCCAATATTACCAAGTAATTATATAGTATATTTTAATGCAACTCGTTGATATCTTTTTACTAACATACATACATTGAACCTAGAATACATGAGAATTGAGATGAAGAAAAAATGGATTAAGAAATTGAAATCGTATCCTTTGCCTATCTACTTTAGTCGTCTTCACCCACATGGTCAGCCTAATTATTATAATTACAATTATTAGCCGTCATATAATACGATATTTTTGTCCAATTATTTTGTAATTAAGTTAATGCAGCTACTTCCTCTTTTAGAACGCTAAGATCCAACATAGTTTTTTTTTTTTAATCATAAGTACTTAGATGAATCATTTTGCTCACAAATTTCAAGAACTCAATGAACTTGATTTTTGGCTTCTCGTAATTGTTTAAGATAAGTTTGACCAAACTAGCAATTAAAAAATTATAAGTTCAAATTTCATCAAATACGAATATATTTATATTATTTTGTTATATTTGTTAGTTCATCATGTAAATCACATAGATATAATAGCTGATTGTTTTGTAAGAAATAAATGAAAAAGAAAGATGTAAAAACACCTATTGATTTTACTTGAGCTGTTATATACATCTAAAAACAGAAGAGACGAACGTATATAAGAATATTAGGGGTGGAAAAATCAAAACCAATTCGTCCAATCCGTTTAAGTTTGGACGGGTTATTGATCCGCTCATTCATTAACTCAACTCTTTTCAACTCATTAAAAAATGGGTTGATTGGCTCATGAGAAATATTGTCAAAATATTTTTAAAAGCTTGTTTTTCAATATGATATGTTATATAGTCGTAATAAAAAAATAAAATTTAATTAGGTACTAAAATAGTTTAAAAGAACAAATAAAACAATTAAGTTTAGTAAAAACTGGATTGGGTTGAATCTTGATCCGTTGTATAACCTACTACCAGAGTTGAATCTTGACCCGATTGACTATTATTATCTTAACCCATTATGACTCGTCCAAACTTAACTCAACCCACCCAATTATCACCCCAAAAGAATACATCCTTCAAAATTCTTACATATGCGAGCAATATTGATAGAAGTGCATTTTTCAACGTTAACTTTAAATGCATATAGTATAGAGTATTTTATACGACTATAAAGGGATACTTGAAAATTATTGGAATTAATAATGGGGTTTGGTGACAAAAGAGGAGGTCATAAAAGTGCCACCTCTGAAAGTATTATCCTCTCAATTTGACACCAATCTTGGCTGAAGTTAGTCCACCTATACATGCTCTCTTGTATGTTCAATTTGAATTAAAAGTGTAAAACAATTTGTTGGATAAATTGATAAAGTCAGGTATTCTCGACCCTCCAAGTGAAACTTTTGTTTTTTGGTCACAACTGCGCCTAAGATTAAAGTTACGCTAAGTGGCAATAAATAAATATGGTTGGTATGGAAAAAGAAATAAGATTCATTATTGTTATTCTTCAAAAACAGAAAGTGAAAAAACAAAAAACAAAGTTTGAAAATTGTATGTAACGAACTATTTCGCCTCAAAACGCTTGAAAGTCATCAAAAGTGTTGAATAGTTAATGGACTTGTAGACCAACGGCATTCCATTTGGGCTTAGAGATATCATTTTTATGATGGGTATACCCCCACAAAGGACAAAGAGGTAAATGGTGATTTATAAGAACGACTTTAAAAATAGTTGATCTTGAATTTTTTTATCACGTTTATTCACAAGAAAAACTTCAAGTTTAAAAAGTTTTGCCTCTTGGACAACATTATCGACTTTTGACCTTAAAAAATTGTCAAGAAAACAAACGGGGGTTAAAAATTCAAGACTAGCAATTTTCAAGATCATTGGACATTATTTCTTGAAAACTTACCTTCATAAGATGTTTATTACTAAAAATTATACTAATTTCATGACTAAGTCTAGAGCAGTCAAAATGGATTTGATCTTTGATGTCGGCCTAACCCAGCCCGTAGGGGTTGGTTTGGGTTAAGATTTTTTAAGCTCATTTAGAAGTTGAGAAAATTATGCAGAATAGAAAACATTTAACATATATTAGGTATTATAGTTATAGTTTAAGAAAATTGTAATTCATGGGTATAGTTTCTCCAATTCTTGTTATTTGCTTGATTAGTATAATTCGCCTGATTCGTATAAATTCAGAATTTGTATAATTTGGTTCCTGATTGTATAAATCCCGAATTTTGTATATGCTTACCCCTATCTATTTGTATATGATTTATGAAAAAATCATAATGAATTACCCTGTTTGTATATTGGCAAGCGAAATATACAAACGGAGTTCTGAAAAATTCTTAAATGTATAAATACATAATTTGTATATACCTACCCTATTTGTATACTCGCAACCCAAATATACAAACTGATAGAAATATACAAACATTAGTTTCCATAGCAAACAAAACTATGACTGTGAACTATAGCTATAGAGCTTTATTATGTCTTATTATGTTTGTTATTTCTAAAATTTTCTCTTAGAAGTTAGGCTCTTAATCTTAGCCCCATTGGGCTCATCGGCTTCAAAGATTGGGCCGAAGCTGGCCCCTGAGGCCCAAGAGAAAGGCAAGTTAGCAAAAAATTATCTAAAAATACAACTTATTTACCATATTTTCTAAAATTCTCTATCATTTAAAAAAAAAATACAAAAATATCTATTATTTTCTATTCTCGGATAAATCACTTTACGAGATGTATCGGGACGTTGAATGATGTATCTGAAATCGAGACTAACGTATTGGGACGTTGAGCGATGTATCTGAAATCAGGACACGATGTATCAAAACGTTTTGGGATGTATCCGGATTCCACTAAATTTAAGGGTTTGAAAAGAGTAAGGATATGATGTAATTAGCTCTTAACACTATGAGATTCGTGTAAAATTTCCAAGTAAATGTTAAAGTACAATAATTTACATTTATCACAAGTGAATTCATGTGTTTGATGGTGGTGATTGGTGAATATGTGGCGATTGCTTGAAGTAAAGTTAAGCTAGATTAATGAATTTTTGTAACTTACTTTGCCTTATTTTGGCAAATGGTCAAAGTTTTTGTTTTGTACTATATCATCTGTTTTGTATAGCCCCGTCCTAATTCTGACCCACCTGGGGTGGGTTAGGCTGGTCTAGCATTTTATAGTCCCAAATGGCCAGCACAATGAAATATATTCAATCAAATGAGTTAGGTAACTTCATACAAAATTGTGTTCACATCTTAATAGGAGTAGAAATTTTAATATTCAAGTGTTTTTAAATTTTAAATATATATCTTAATATTTAAATGTGTATTTAAATTTAATTATCTAAATAAATTTTAATGCAATTCAATTCAAATTCAAAACTTAATGCTAAAATACTGCATAGGTTAATAGATATATGGTATGTTATTTGTGATTGGAGGAAAATAAATTTTTAAAAATATTTTTTCTATGTAAATAAAGTCTTATGTTAAAGGTTGGTAAAAATATACCGACCAAAATATGTTACCAGCAAGCGTTAGTAATTATAAACACGAACATCATGAAATCTCCCAAACTCTAGAGAACTATTCCTAATTACTTGACCACTTTTTCTTTTATAGTTGTTCCTAATTACTTGTCCATTTTGACAAATCAAGAAAGGACAATTCTTTTTTACCTATTATACCCTCAATTAAATGACTAATTACTTTGAAAAACGTAGAACTTTTCATCCACTTCATAATTAATAAGGATAAAATGGTAAATTCACTATGTCATTAATTGTTTTCTTAATAGGTGGCCAATTCAAAAGTGGACAAGTAATTAGGGTCAGAGGAAGTAGTATGAAGGAATTGTAATAAAGAAAAACACAACTTTCCTTAAATCTTAAATGGGTTCTCAGGAAGGAAATTTCGTATTTATATTGAGAAATTTATAAGATATATAAGAAATGTGTTGGAAACTCAATAACAAAACAAACTATATTGGTCCAATGGCAAAAAAAGAACACACTAAAGCTTTGCTAATTGCCTCCTTAAATTGAAAACTCATATACTTTAAATTTTAAACCATCTAAACACATTACGCATAAAAAAGCTTCTAGCCCCGATAGGAATAACAACCAGATATATAAGAAGAACCATATATACTAGTAACAATTAAGGACATTAGTACATGCAAATGCACTTTTTTTTTGCAAGTTTGTTTAAGCCATACAAAACCAGTAATTATTATAAACTGTAGCATTAATTTTATGAAAATGAAGACAATGAACCAAAGTCATCCTGTGATAATAACAATTATGATTGTGACCAATATAATTAATTTCTACTATAATTATAACATTTATTTATTTAACCTTTTCCTTTTCAGGGAAAGATACTCTAACAAGTAAAGCGACGCAACCTCATAATTCACAAGATTATAACCACTGCCAAGTAAAACAATGAATCTATTTAAAGAAGATAGCATAATACACAAATAAGGTATATATAGGGAAAAAATAGAGAAAAGACAAATACTCCCTATCATTCTTATTTGCTCCTACGTACATAAATTTTGAGAAACATTTTAAGTTGCCAACACGTTTTATCTTTCAATTCCCCCACAAATTACAAAATGGAATCCACAAGTACAAATAGTATGTTCTTCATTAATCCTAGCAAAAGGACAAATCCATCAGTTTAGAGAAAAATCACAACGGAACTAAAATAAAATAGTGAACTTTTTTAATTTGCGCACGATCGAAAGAGATGGACCATATATATATAAACAAGCTGGTTATAGCCTCTGTAACTCTATGGACGTTCATATATAGATCCACCAAATATTGCACAATGTTCATTTATTATCATGCTTAATTATTAGCCAAATGCAAAGTCTGGGACAGACATACATGAAAAGGAAGAAAAAAATAATAAGAATGGACTATAATCAATACTAATTAATTGTTCAAATTTTCATTTTCAGCCGGTCCAGTACCTGACTTACGATTCAACTTCCATGGATTTTTATTTTTATTTTTCAGGAATTGAACGTAAGCCAGAGACTTCGGAGAAATTTTATTCATCCGACCACACCACAGCCCCTTAATGATATATAATGCAACTATAAATTAGAGGAACAAGCCCTAGATGGTAATGCATGACGAATTACCTGCAGTTATATATTAGGTAAAGAAAGTGAAAGTGAAAGAGAAACTGAGATATTGGCACGGCTCAATCAGACGGAAAACGGAAACTCCACCATTTAAATATAGTTTCATTTTGATGTCTGAGTGAACCAGGCCAATATCAAAGTTACTATTTCATAAGGGGGGAATAATAATAAGTGAAAACTGAGAATTCATATAGCCGATCCCAATTTATTTTAATGGAAGGGAAAAAATTCAAAACCTAAAAGAGGGAGAAAAGAGTGAATATTTTGAGTAGAAGGATGGGAATGTCTTGGGGTAAATTTAAGGAGGAAGGAGAGAAGAGGTGGTGTGTGTAGAGTGCATTTAAAACCGCGACTACCAAAGCACAAGGACAGGGCCACTGCATTTAACTCCATTATTCTTTCCCCTCTCCTTCAACTGCACATAAACGATTATTACATGTAGTTATATTATGAATTTAATCGAGATACACAAAAATTGAATCATATATGTAATTATTTAAATTATAGATTTTGAAAGTTTTATAATAAATTAATATGGTGTTTAAATTAAAACAGAGAAGTTATTCACTTTTTAGTAAAGTGGAAACTAATTGGGGTATAAGTTGAACCGTCAAAGTAAAATTATTATTTGAAATCTTTAAGATTATTTGTCTTTGATTCTCACTTATATATGATGCGATTATACTTGAAACTTTGCTTATCAACCCCCTCTTCCTAGTTACTCCCTCCATCTCAACTCCAACTTATTTATCGTGATGTATTTTTAAGAATAGTTATTTCACATTATTCATTCCATTTTTATTTTATTTAGTACTTATATTAAAATAGATTTTTTTTACTTGTTCGTCTTAACAAATTAAGAGAAATTTATTATTTTTATCTTATTATTAAATAACTATATAAATACTTTTTTAAACAATGTCACAAATCAACATGGACAAGAAAACTTGAAACAGAGGGAGTATTTCTCATTTAAAAAGTTTAAAGCAAAACCTATTAGTACTTATTTCACATTGGAAATTACTGCTCTGTGCTAGCTGCATGCATAATATATACGTTAAACTAAATTGAAGTCCTTGTAGTCTAGAGAATCCGAGTTTAACGGACCCCTACACATATTCTATCTAGAGATCGATTGACTATCTTAGAAATTAATATAAGCAAAAGAGTGGTACAAAGGGCATGATTGTTTAAAAGATATAGAATGGTACAAAGGGGTAAAATTGTTACTCAAGAGTGGGTGACATAACATAAAAAGAACACTCGCAGTGGATGACGTTGTTTCATTCTTAATCAAAAGTCCTATTTAACATGAATTTAGTTTAATTAAGCTCTAATACGAACGTAGACAGGAGAAAAAAAACTTCAAAAAATTAATTGAGAGGAAAAGAAAAGGATGGTCCATGATGGTGATACTGAAGGGCAACCAACCAAGTGAGGATGAATCATAAATGAGAAGAGGGAAAAGGAATCTCTCTTTAATTTTCTCTCTCTCTCTGTCTCATACATAAATAAATTCACTGAAGGGGAGATGGATAGGCATAGGGCATCCCACATATTTAATGTAAAACTAACCAGCCACATCCCACCCCAGTAAGGGAATCAAATTAAAGTTTATCGACCTTTTTGGAGTTTACCTTTAACGTAAGTTCATAGGTGAATTCAAAATTCAGATTTACAATTGTAATGTTGTTATATATTTATAGTTGTATATGTGGAGGAGGTAAGGTTAGTTAATGAAAATGTAATTCGCTTATTTATTAACTTAATTAGCTTCTTTTTAAAACAAAAATAATAATCTTAATTCATTTTGATTCATAAAAATGGGTTGATATATAGTTCAAATTGACCCAAAAAAAATCTTGCTTTTTTATTTGATTGTTATATATTGTTAAAGATTTTTTTAATTAGGTATACTAGAAATTTATAAAAGATAGACAAATAAAACAAGGGATCCCATAAAACAATTAAAACTTAATAAAAATTGAGCATGTTGAATTATTCCCGCATTTTAGCCTATTTTTATTCAATTTATTTATTAATTCAATTCATTTGACCTTTTTAAATTTAGTCTAACCTGCTCAGTTAACACCTTTTATGTACATATAGCTAAACCTACATGTACATAAGTCATACCGCATTCCAGATCCACCTCTACACTCAAAGAAGCACAACGTAACTACTTCGGAATCTCGGCTTAGCTTCTTCTCTTCCTTCATGAACGGCGAATTATTTGTACTATAGTTGTGCCATTGTGTGGCGTTCCTAAAAAAAATTATTAACGGAATTAAAATTCAGTATCTATTAAAATTTTCTGACGAAAGGAGTTCGGATAAATTATTTACCTTTTGGCAAGAGAGTGTGTATGTGTGTTTAATGCTTTAAGCTTATGCTCGTGACAAATTCAGATATATGGGAGTCATTTAAGAGAGTTTCACATTTGCTGGCTGTTCTGCATATAAAATCAACCAATATTAGATTTGATTCCTGTAGTGGGCAACTTGCAACTTCTTTTTTCAGAATTACTAGGGATCAATTCCTATTCTTAGCAAACCATTTTAATTTTTTCAAAAATTATACTAGTATTTAATTTCTGACCCTACTACATAATTAATTATTCCTTTTTTCCTTGTTTCTTTTCTTGGATAAATTTAAATTCTACTTTCAATCCAAACAGTGAAGAAGAAGGAAAATTTTAAGTGTACAAGATGGAACTAAAATTCGAAATTACTAATAAAGCTGTATGCTGGTCTAGCTAGGTAGCTAGCTAGTCCAAAATTAAAGAATTTGGCATGGTCACGCCAATTCAAACAATTTTTATTCGAAACACCAAAACATTGTGGTACATATATATTACAGAGAAACAGTTCAAGCAATTAATATGTGCTGTAGATATATATCTACTATTACTAAGTTTCTATACTAATTAAATGCTCTTTCATTTGGGGTTTTTGAATTCACGTATAGGATGTGACAAAATTCCAACCAGTCACCTTATTGGCTGCAGAGGTAAAACTTATTATATTCGATGTTTATATTAAACTAATGACATTTAATTAGCTCTATATATATATATGATTGACTCATGAAAAATAAATAAATCAATATCATGCTTTTATTTGTTTATTTTATGAACATCGCAGGTGCATAAGTATTTTTCTTGGCCTAATAACAATAACATATTTAGTGTATAGGCCTTTGGGGAGAGTGATGTGTATGCAACCTTATTCTTATATCTTGTGAAGGTAGAGAAGTTGTTTACGATAGACCCTCAACTCAAAGTAAAACATAATAAAATCATGTATGGAAAGAAAAATAAAGTAATATACAAGAGAACAATAACAACAGCACATAAATGATAAATACAATAAGTCAATAACCTACATAAGGAAAAGAGCAAGTAATAATAAAATCAAAGAACATGGATAGTATGTGAATAATGCTAACAATCAGGAAACTCCACTACCCACTAAAATTCTACTCCAATTTTTTACTTCCATATCTTTTTATATCTAGTGTTATGTTCTCTGTAAATTGTAAGCATATCTTGTGCTCTCTAATAACCTCTCCTTAATAGTTTTTCGACTTACCTCTCTAGCATAAGTGTTTTTCTTGACCGCAACCTCAAAATTTTAGTTTTGTTGCAAAATGTATTTCTGCTACACAACAGGTCGATAATTTGAAGTAAATTAGGTCTAGAAAACTTTTCTGATGTTTAATTTCTTCATACGAGAAATGAAACTTAATTAATCCACTACTGGAGAGAGCAAGATTAATTTTGATGAAATAACTTCAAATTTAATACACACTCGTAAATTTACCGACACCAGAATTGAAATACTTAGTCAAATAATACATATCTTACATTTGTTTGTTAATTTAATGTTTTTCATTGGTCCCCTGTTATTTGAAAAGAGTGAATTTTGTATTATTTTTTTGATAATTTTTACCACTTTAAACTTATTTCCATTGTTTTTAGTTTCAATATATGCAAATTTTAAGAGGCTTTTGAATTATTCAAGTATATAAGTTAGTTCCCAAATTACAAACTGGTGTCTCAAATTGTTGGATCATAATAAAATAACTGCCTATGATTTTAAAAGGATTAAATCGAAAAAGATATTTAAGTTTGATAACAAAATTAACCTGCTCCGCTCTGTCTTATTGTCATCCCCAACATAGATATATATATGGTGAGCTAACAAGAGATAAATAAGCATCATGTCGTGACATTATATTACTATTGGTCTTTAAGGCACTGACCTGACGATGCATCAATTTTTGAGGCTCAAATATGAAAGGATCCCACAGAAGAAATAAAAGGACAAAGCAAACTATTGAATTCTCTCTTCATTCTGCACATAGTATTTCAAATATTTGTTTGTTAGCTAACAATCAAATGAGGGGACTTCCAAAAATCCACCTGATGTTAACTCTTTATCAACCCAAATATACAAATTAAATATTTATCAAGTCAATGTCCAATTAATAAGAACTAAATATTTTTGTCCCTTTATTCTTCTTGGTATATTTCATTGAAACACAATAATATGTCGCAAACGATAATAATTGATTTGAAAAATCTTAATAATTCAGTTAATTGCTCAAATCCCGCTTTATGATATATCCTTTAATTTCCTTTTTCCTTCCCTCTTCCCTATATGTACAATAATTTTTATTTTTATTTTTATTTTTAGAAAAAGATCAACTGATATAAGAATGGTCAAACATGAGAATAAATATAATTGTGCACCAATTTAATTGATTTGATGACATGGAGAAGTCTCATCTGATCCACCGAGTAGGTCAAATAATAAATAAAATCAGAAGAAATAGTTAATTTCAGAGTCATTTTAAACCTTTTTATTTGAGAAATAATGCATGGATTGAATTTTCAAATTTAATTGCCTACCTAATAAAGTAAACCATTAATGAAAAACAAAAATTGACATGCCATTCCTGCAACTGCTATATGATCAGTACTGTTTTTTTTTTCTTCCATCCCACCCTAAAAAGAATCAATAGTATTCATACTTATTTTTCAACATGATTCAAACCCTAATAGAGGTGCTAAACCACTTGATTAAACCTGACTTATCTTAGGATTAGTACTTAATATCAATATTATGTATATATCAATATGAACCCGAAGATTATATATTAATTAAATAGGTTTGGGGCATTATTCCAAGCCAATTATTTCACTATAGTCCATAACAAAATATGATTATATATATATATATATATATATATATATTATAGCCCATACCACACACATATCATTCAGGACTTAATGCTCCAACCACTAACTTATTTAAGTGACTCATGCGTCTAATTAGTTAATCACTTCCATAATACATAATTAATAATAATCAATCATGCAGATTTCCCTCAATATTCACAAATACAAGTAGCTTTGAAGAACCTTTTATAATTGCATTATACCAAAAAAAGGACATATTTCTGGTAGAATACATAATTGCTAATTAATTAATGTACTTGTTTTTCCTCATCCTAATCATACACAACTCATGAGGATCAATCATTCATATTCATATAAGGAAAAAGACATAAATTCACCCTGAACTTATTTCGAAAAGTCAATTACACGCTTAAATTATCATAGCGACCTATTACACACTTATTCTTGTTAAAAGTGTAACTAATACCATCTTCTAACGTACAAAACCAGTCACACATACTAGAGTTGTGTGCACGCGCCTGCCAGATCCTATGCAAGCATACACATTTAATTTTAAAAAAAAAAAATTCACTTTTTTTCCTAACCAATCTCGCCTCTATCTTCTCTCTTCATTTTTTCACTTTTTTCCCAACCATTTTACCTCTATCTCTCTTCTTTTTACCTGAATGACACAATTTTTGTCTTTATTTTTTCTCTTTCTTACCTGAATGATTCCATTTTCAATCCTTTCTTCTGATTATAAAACATACCAAACAAACTATTGTGACAAATAAGATCGACGGAGTAGCAGAGATGGTTAGAAAATTCGTGAAGGAATGGGGGACATGGATAGCAATTAAATCAAAGTTATTATTCAATACGGTTTCATCCCACTTGTCATCATCATTGACATTAATTTTGAACCCAAAACTTATATTTCTCGGCTTCTTAACCCTATATAAACACATTCCTTTCTTTTGGGTTTTTCAAATATGGTCAAATGAACTTTAATTGGTAATGGTTTATTTTGAATTTTCTTTTTAGTTAGTAGTATTTTTGATGGTAATGGGTTGTGAAACTTGAAATAAATATTTTAGTTTGATATTGATCAATTTTATATTGTCGAGCCAATTTTGATTTTGCTATGTATAAATCATCATTGAACCCAAACTCTCGTTCTATCAAATTTGTAGCACTGTGTAAACTTGATAATCTTGATAAGTGGGGGTGGGGAGCAATTAACTTTTCTTGGTAATAAATGTTTAGGAATTTAGGATTTGACTCTTTAATGTTCTTTTGATGCTAATGGATTGTGTAAAGTTTAGATTAGAAAATTATTATTGTTGGTGAATCACTTTGCTGAATTAAGTATGAGTCAAATTAGTGGAGGATTCTCAAGTAATGATAAAATTGAGTGAAAAATTGTAGAGTTTTGATAAGAAAAAAAATGAAGGAGGAGTCTACAAGAGAATGAGAGAAGATGAGTATGAAATAGAGGGGCGTGGGACTGGGATAAAAAAATATTTTTTTGAGTTTATTTTTTACTCAAACGCGCCTAATTTATTTTTTTATTTAATTTTATTTCTACGTCAGTTCTGGGGTGGTATTAGTTACACTTTTATCAAGAATAAGTGTGTAATAGGTCACCATGATAGTTTAAGCGTGTAACTAGACTTTTCGAGACAAGTTAAAGGGTGAATTTATGCCCTTTCCCTTCATATAAACATACACCATCCACCTAAACACTGTCCAAGGTTTTCAATTCTCCCCTATTTTTTATTTTTCAACAATTTTTTTTGGTTTAAATCTATCTTAATTCAACTTCAAAGTTTACAGCTTAATGATATTCGTGAGAGTAGATTGTTGTTTGGTTGGGAACAAGTTATGCCAAGATTAATTATCATGGGATTAGTTATCCTAGGATAACTTGTCCCATCATGTATATGGGATAACTTATTCAATCACTATGGTATAAATGATTGGATAAGTTATCCCAAACATGACAACCAAACAAGACACCAAAATTTAATCCGAGACTATTGTTTTATCCTAATACTATTTATTATTATCCCTCACACCAAACGATCCTTTGCGTTCAATGATCAATCATCACTGCGTATA
>JAJOOR010026948.1:0-18388 GCA_036250505.1 Solanum acaule
TATTATTATTATTATTAAACCGATTGCCAAGCAACTAGATTTATGTTTAATAAAGACTGTAAACACGATGTTTCTAAACAAATGTTTGCTAGATGGCAAGCCCTATTAGCACCTTTTGATTTTGAAATACATTATAAAAAAGGCGAAGATAATTGTCTTCCAGATTTTCTTACTAGAAAATACTTAAACTAATAAGATTATAATTCTCTTGCAGAATGAGGCCATCTTGGCCCCCTCAAAGGGGAAGAGGACGAGGTTCGACACGAGGAAGAGGAGGTCATATCCTCATTCAACATGGTAATAGACAATTGATAGCTGCTAATAGTAGCTCATCTACAAGTGGCATTGATGCAAGCCATCCAATGTACAAAGAATTCATGGATTTTATAAAATCCAAGAAAGAGTCGGATAATAATCCACCTACATACTCATCAATCCTTATTGATGAAGAGAATACAGAGGTTTTTGACCTCAATGACAAAAAAGAAGTTATACTTCTATTAGAAGATAATGATCTCAAGTGAAAAAATGAACCATGGCAAATAATGGCCAGATATTTGGATACAGTATGTTATACTACTACTGTTTATAAATACAGGATGCATTATGAGATAATACTCTCATCCACAGGGTGTGAATTTCAACATATTTACCCGGCTAATACGAAAAAGGTTTATAACTTTTTCAAAATGATTATAAAGAAAATCTTGGCACCAGAAGAATGGGGTATGAGCACTCTAAAGGAAATGGATTGTATCCATCCGGAAAAAAATTTGCAGTAAAATATAATTACTAGGATTATATTGATGGATTTAATAAAGTCCTTTTATATGAAAATGCTAATAAAAAGCATTTATGGTTTATTAAAATATGCTCTAATGTGTTTGACAGGCACATTCCAAATTGGTTTGCAGATGGTGGACTTTCTATGGTCCTTCGGTAAAAAATTTACCAGAATCATTTAAAGTATTATATTTAGAGTGGGTAGATATCTCTCCTAAAATAATAAACCTACAGGAGGAGAATATTTTCTTTGATGGAATATCATTAATGTATTTTTTTATTGAATTTTCTATCCCATGGATCATGAAATGGTCTATTGAAATGAATACTACTTCAGAAGGATTTCCTTGCATGCAAAGGACGTTTTACACAAAATTTTGGAGTAAATTACTTGTGTAAAACGTCCTTTGCAGGCAAGGGAGAGAGACTGCATAGACAGGACCTTTCTTTATCTCTCTCTCTATCTTTCTTTATTTTCCCTGTTGGATATTCATCATTTGCATTTGTGGAAAAACGCTTTTATTTGTGGTGGGGTGAGGCCTACCTTGTTTGCTTGTTATGGATATTTGTGTTTTTGTGTATATTTGGGTTGTCTATTTTAAATTTTGTTATATATTGCCTTTCGTGGATGTTTGAGCTCATGGCTCCTCTTTTTCATTTTAATTGATGCAAATTTTGACCCTTCCGAAAAATTTGTTGTTTTTCAAAAAAATTCGCCACCGCTTGTGTTGAAAGTGGCTGTTCTTTTTCAAAATTTAAGTCTTGGTTCCGATCAATACTGATGACTTGAATAGTGCTCTCAATCGAATGAACATGAATGTGCGGCTATGACGAGACCAAATGAAGTTGCATAGACAATATGTGAACTCTTTGCATCTTGTTGTGATTAGCCATTTATCGAATTGATTCTCTTGTAATGACTGTTGCACACTAGCGAAAGTGTGTAGTCTTGTTTGACATAAGTGTCGATGCCTTGTGTGATTAGCTTACTTTGAACTATGCATGAATAAACCTAGAATTTGCCCCGTTAGTCTGATTGATTTAGAAAGGTGTAGTCTTGAGATGATCTTAGGCAACTTTAAAGAGTGTGAGCCAAATTTGACATATATCTCTTTTGTGGCCTACCCGTGAGCATGTGAAACTCTTTTGAACACCCCTCGAGCCTTACCTTTCTTTGGAAGAAACTTGATGAAACCTAGACCTTACTCGACCCACTACCTATAATCCTCTTGATTTTTGGTTTAGTGAATAGCCAACTTAGGCCAAAAGCCTAAGTTGGGGGTGTGGTGAAAAGGAAAATGAGAAATCAAGAAGTGCAAGAAAAAGTCTCTCCAACCCATGGTATTGCAAAACAAAATGGAAACCCTTTTAAAAAAGAAAAGAAAAAGGAATGTATATATATATAATTTTTGAATAAAGGTGCAAAAGGAGTTGGGTTTCCAAGCAATACATGGAGAGTGAATGAATGGATGACTTAGAAGCACTAGAAGAAAAAGTGACACAGTAAAGGAAAAGGACGTTTTAAGAACACCATATCTCATGAGGATGAAGAAGTCACTGAGCCTAAATGACCATACCTATGCACTTAGCCCCATTACAAGCCTTGAAAAGACCTTTTTGATCTTGAGTAAGCCGAACTGAAAGTCAATTGGAAAATAAGGGCAAACCTATGGGTAAAAAACATGCATTGTGTTCCTCTTTTTGAGTGTGAGCATTGCAACTGGTTCCTGGTCTTAAATTGATTAACTTTTGTGTGTAAATATGGAATCATTCTTTGTGTGGGGGCATTTAGTTACTTTCGTTGAACTTGAACTTGCATTAGTAGAAAGTATTGTGAGCACGAGAATCGTTGGTAATGGTATGTCACAACTTGAATCTTTGAGTACACAGTTGAATCTTCGCATAAGTAGTTTGAAATCTTGTTGTGTACATTCATGATTGAGTCTTGTGTAGCACTGTTTCAGACACCCTTTTTGAACAGCTGAACTTGAGTTTGCTGAGGACAAGCAAAAGTTTAAGTTGGGGGTGTTGATGAGTCTACAAATTGGACTCGTTCAAGGCTATATTTTAATAGAAATTATGTCCTCAATTGCTTATTTTATCTCAATATCTGATGAAAACCTTTAAGTTTCAGATATTTGAAGTTTGAAGGAAAGCATGGACACTACTTCGCAAAAAGGAACGAAAAGAACAAGAAAATGAAGGCCTGAGGATCGCCGAGTTCACTTGGCGAATCGCCAAAGGGTATCACTTCGCCTTTTCTTCCAGTGTGCTGAGTCCTGAAGGAAAGGATCAAGTCGACGGAAAAAGAGAGCAGTCGGCGCATCGCCGAGAAGTTCCGTAAAGCAGTACTATGTCGCCCAATGACCCAGAACACGACAATGCCGAAGGATGGTGCCAGACGGCGATGAACTATACCAAAGGGCGAATCGCCGAGTTGATCGGTGATTCCGACTAATGTCACCGAGTGATCTACCGCAGCATAGATTTTTGAAAACTATAAATACTCATTGAGTGTTATAGCTTAGTATCAAATATTGTATAATCACATTTTTTAGTATCAGCTTTAGAACAATATAATTTCAGTACTTTTTATTTTACTCTCAAGTTTGTAAGGGTTTGAAGACTTGAAGAAGAAAAGGGTTTCATCTCTTCCAATTTGGAAGTGGGTCTCTTGGATTCTTCCTTCTTTGCTTAAATCAAGACTTATTTCTCTATACCCATTTGATTTCAACATCATTGAAGGTATAAATTTCTATCTCTTGATGTGTGGCTAAAAACCCCTATTCTTGGGGTGTGATTTAGCAAATATGTGTTGATATTATTGTTGGGTCTTGCTTGCTGATAGGTTAAATGTATTTTAATGGTGATTTCACCTAATGGTTGTGGTTTAATTTAATGGGTTTGTAGCTGCAAATACAAAGTCACCCATGTCTTTTCGACTAGCCCGAGAGGGAGGTCGTGAAACCAAGACCACTAGACTGATGGCCTAATGAGTGGGTCGACATGAGGTTCAGCCCGAGGGGGTGAGCCCTAGTCCCATATCCTAACACTCAGCTCGAGAGAGTGTGTGGGGTAAGGCGTAGGCTGGTCTTAATGCGGTAAATGGGTGTCCGAGAGGAATGCATTTGAAACGGGGTAAGTTGCCCGAGAGGGAACTTATTTCCATCTAAAGCTTAGCCTAGTCACTATTATCTTGCAAATTTCCTATCGAAAGCATGTACCCAACTATTTATCTCAACTTGTATTGCAGTCACACCCCAAGAACTCTTCCCCATAATTGATTTCTTTGTTATTTTTGTTGATTTTGCTATACTTGTGACAAAACCCCCAAATTGTTATTTGACACTTTTCTTTTGTGTCCCCCCTTTAATTTACAATGTTTTTAATCGTTAATGTCTTCAACTACAATTAGTTAGAACTAAATTTTATTTTTCTATTAATTCTCAAAACCACTCCCTTGGGACATGACCCCAACCCTTGGTTGAGTTACTATACTATTGCACAATTTGTAGACACTCGTACTAGAAGTTGTGTCGTTGATTACGCAATTGAAACATCAGTGATCTGCACAAATATCAACTGCAATATGTTTGAAAATCAATTTATTTTTTTCCTTCACTTTAGCAGATTTCAGAGAATCAAAAATATTCATACTGAATAATTCTAATTGTAAAGAATCCATATGATTCTGCTTCATATTGATTAAAGCATTAATATCTCTGGCTACTGGATCTGTAACAAAAGAATAAGTTATTTCATTATCTTTATAAGTGGCAGAAAATCCTTTTGAGTCAATACGTGTAAAAGGATAAATAGCATTTATAAACGAGGTTCCAAGTATGATTGGAGGATATAATTGATTTTTCACTAGAAAGAAGAAATGAGAAATGCAGACTTTATTATGGCAAATTTTTGCATTAAGCAATTTATACTTTATATCTAAAGCCTGTCCTGATGCAAACTTGACCAAATGAGTAGTTTTTTGAAAATATTTCGTAGGCACTAAGCCTTCTTGAATACAGCAAACATCTGAACCACTATCAATCATGGCAATGTTAGTAATCGAAAAACTTTTATCGATTAAAATAATACATTTAACATACCATTTATGAGCAGTAATAATTTGCATCATTCCCAAAAACATATCTTGTTTAGGGTCAAGATTAATAGGTTCCTTTTCAACATGATTTGCAGAAATACCTTTATTTTTAGAAAATCTGTCTTCAGAATTATGCATCTCAATCTGAGTAATTCTATGATCACAAATCAATTGATTTTGCTTAAGAGATTTAGTCTCTTTCTTTAAATTCTCAATTTCAATTTTTAAATCATCGAAAGAAGAATCTTTTTCAGGAAAAGAATTTCTTTTTATAAGACGATCATCAACCTTTTTTAAAGAGTAAGGAGCTGAATTTTCAAAATCATTTAAATCATTCTTCTTGTTTTCAAAAGGTTTAGAAGAACTTGAACTAGCTTTGTTAGAAGTAGCCAAATTAATGATTTTTTCTCGAAGCTTGTTATCAGTAACTTCTTTTAAAAGTTCAATCACATTATCAGAAGTGATTGTGTTCATATTGAAATCTTGAAATTGCGATTGAAGTTTATAAATTTCATCATCTTCACAGTTGCAAGTATTACCTTGGCAGGTAGTGAAAGAGCAATCATATCAGATAAATCAAGCAATTCAATATCAAAACCTGAATCGGATTCGTAATCGTCGTCCGAACCTGAGGTGATAGCAAGCCATAAACCTTCTCATAGGTTTCTCCATCAAGTTCCAAAGTTTTCAACTTATTCAACTTGCAATTAGGGGCAATATGACCAAGTTGTCCACATTTGTAACATTTTACCTTAGAAAGATCTCTTCCCGATCTATCTTTGGTAAATCTATGAGATTTACGGAAGCTTTTTCTAGCTTCGCATTTTTCTTTGGACCTTCGTCTACATATCCTTTTCTTGTGAGAACCTTCAGTTCTGGAGGACTTATAATACCTATTCTTATTGTTGCTTTTAGCAGAAGGATCGGGTAGACTGAACTTGGCGCAAAAGTCTCCCAATTGAGATTTTTCCTTAAGCTTATCCATCTTAAGCTGTCTAGACATCTACAGTTCGTTGCACAAGTTCAAACCTTCTTGTGTCCAAGTTCCTATAAGCTTTTCATAAGTATAATCCTTATAAGGGATTTCACGATGACTGCCTCTTAGAGCTTTACGAACTCTTTCGGCAAATAAAGGGGGAAGGCCATCAATAAACTTAGCTTTCCAATGCTCAAATTTATTTTCGGGTAATTCCATAACCCTACTAAGGAAGGTGTCTTTGTACCATCTGAAGTGCCCTAAGGTCTGACATCTTAGACCGTTAAGGAGAGTACGGACAGTCTCATGTTGTTTGGTAAATCTACCATAAAAATGTTCTAGAATGGTGAGGACAAGGGTATAAACATCATCTTCTCTGTTATCATCATCATCATCATCATCATTATTATTTAAAATTAACGTGATATAATAATTTTAGAAAATTTAAAATTTATATAAAGATAAAAAAATTAAGGATTTGAAAGATTTATTTAAAATTAAAAAAAAACCTTTATTTAAATAAAATGGGAATATAAAACCTCCCATTACATTCCCACACAAACACAAACTCTAAAAACTGATTAAGAGAAATTAATAAATTAACTAAATTAGATTACATACAAATAAAGAAACTAATTTTAAAAGATATGAAACTTCACAGTAAAAAAATCGCATTTGTCCCATGTTGGCATTTTAAAAATAAATCATAATTAACAAATATAAGTTTTACAAAACATCCGTCTAATAATTAAAATAAAATGGAACTACCATTTTAGAATCAAAACTAAAGTTTAAAAAATTAAATTTTATTAAAGAATTACATAAAATTATCGTGATATAACCATTTTGACAATAATATAATTATAATAATAAATTTAATATTTTTGTTTTAATTTGAAATCAATTATAACTATTATTGTTTTTAAGTTAATCATTATCATTATTACCAACCAATTAAAGAAGTTATATATTTTAATATTTTAAATCTTACATAAGTTATATCACATTTAATTTAAAAATTATGACATTTAATCCATGCAATGCGCAGGCATGAATACTAGTAAAAATAAAGGACAAAGTTATTACCTTTGTCGATGGAGCGAGCCGGGACAATGAGCTAGAGGACGACTTCACTCTCTAAGAATGAAAGCTCCGATGAAAAGTTTCAAAGAAAAACAAGACTCCTAGACTTGAAACTCTTAATTTAATAACTACAGAAATCGATTTATTTTTATGAGTCCATATCACTGTATTTTTTTTGTTCTCAACCTCTTCCTTTTGACTATTTTCAGTAATAAACCAGTCTCCAAAAAAAAAAAACCCTTTCAAATGTTGAAGGAGGGAAGTATATATAGGAAAACAATTGGAGCAGATTAGGGGGAAAACCAGGTGGAAGATTTAAAGAAAAATTTGAATTTCTTTCCTTTTTTTCAAGGCCAACAGTACTGAAAGAGATTTGGAAATCTTGAAAAGGGGGAAAAGGGGGCGTGAGAGTGGCTGTTGCAGGCGAGCTTAATGTTGCAGAAAAAGGAGGACGGCGCGGGTACTGTTGGCGTCATTTAAAGCAGCTGCTGGATTTCGGCTTTTGGGTTCTTCGCGCTGGGTTGAGCGTTGAAGTTCTAGGTTCTGCTCGCTGAAAGAGACGACCACAGGGTGGGGCTGGGCGTATAGCTGCACGTATGGGTATGTACTGGATGGGTTCGTTTTTTTTTTTTTTGGGAAAATTGTATAAAATAGCAAACTATTAATTCAAATTAAATGTTATAACCACAGTTTCATTTAATTGTAATCCGTAGCAAACACTTGTCATTCGCCTCTCTCCCCAGAGAATCTCGCTCACCACTCTCCCTAATCTCACTCGCCTCTCTCACTTTATACAAATACAAATGTATAAATTGCATTTGTGTTTGTATAAAGCGAGAGAAAACTGTATATATAAATACAAATACATATATTTTCGTCCTATTCACTTATAATTATACAAATACAGATCTTCCCCTACTGGTTCTCTTTTGCCTTTCTCTCTTTCTCACTTTATTCAAACACAAATTATACAAATTACAATGTATAATTTGTATTGTATAAAGCGAGAGAGAGAGAGATTAGATATACAAATATTTTATTTCGATTCAATTGTATACAATTCAAATTTCATACAATTATACAAACACAATCATTGATACATATATACAATTATCTAAACGATATACATTTACAATCGCTGCGCTTTTATACAAACGAATGTCTGACTGTGATTTATACAAATTTGATGCTCCATAGCAAACATAAAATTTGTTATGTAGCGTAATTATGCAAACTATAGTTATAACATACAAATATGATTTTTTATATTTGCTAAACCTAAAATTTACTCTTTTTTTTTGTTGTAATGGGTTGTTATGAATGTGTCGCTGCTTGTATTATTGTAGCGCGAATTACAAAAATATACACCTTTTGTTTCACTTATTTCCATTATCCCCTATTACTTTTAAAAATCTCCAAAATCCCTTATTTCTTTAATGTATCTAAGCTGCATATTAATGTATCTGAGCCGGTATTTAATGTATCCGAGCTAGTTTTTAATGTATCTGAGCTACATATTAATGTATTCAAGCCAGTATTTAATGTATCTGAGCTACATATTATGTATTCGAGCTAGTTTTTAATGTATCCGAGCTACATATTAATTTATCCGAGCTACATATTATGTATCCGAGCTAGTTTTTAATATATCTGAGCTACAAATTAATGTATTCGAGACAGTATTTAATGTCTTCAATTATTGTATCCGGTTTTTTAAATTTTCAAGGGATTGATGTAATTAGAAACTTATTAGGGATAGATTGTAATTTCATATTAAAACTATGGGATTTATGTAATTTACCCATTATTGTATTGTTGGATCTTCTGGTGGGCTGGGTCGGCTGATGGTGGGCTGGGATTTTGTTTTCGGCCAAATTTTCTCTTGAAAATTGATCCAAGAAGTAGAACAAGAGATGATTATATTTGAAGGCGATTAAAAATTAAATAAAATGAATTAATATTAATTACTTAACGAGCTTCTTAATCTTATCAAAATAAACTAATTAACTTAATTGTAAACTAATTAATTTAAAAATATAAACTATTACTTAAACCAAACTATTTAACAAAACATTTAAGTAAAACTAAAATCTTTTTGAGGTGATTTTCTAATATTCGTAAAATATATTAATTATATATATAATTATTTAAAACATATATATTATTTAAAATATTATAAAATGAAAAACTATTTAAAATAACCTGCAAACTATTTTATTTTATTTTTGAAATTTTCTAAAACTAATTATTTCAAATCGTTGAAGAAGCTCGATGATTAATCTATATTGTGGAGGTCCAAAATTGGGTGTCAACAGTTATTATAATTTGGCCATCAATAATTATATAATGTTTGAGTATTTGTATTGAGGAACCGGATCTGTTTCACATAGATGATCTAAACTTTTAACTCATGACATATATGAATATTTTCTCAAAGTTTGATGACATATTTGAGCTTTTTCCTTTCAAAAAATGATTTAAGTAAGGGAAAAGGGTCAAAACTGTCCTTAAACTATGTGAAATGTTTCGTTTATAGTTTGACTTAAAAATGTCCTTGCTATCAATACTTTAGTTCGAAAAATGTCCTTATCGTCAATACTTTGATCAAGCAATGCCCCCTATAGTTACTAAATGTGTCATAAATGCCCTTTTCTGAAGAAAAAAAAAGTAATTCTTTTTTTTAAACACATCTTCTTCGTAATTAGAATATTATTTAAAAACCCTATTCTTGCTTTCTTTCCTTTAAAATCACTTTAACAAATAGAAATGTAGGAAATAATTTTTTTTTCTTCTTAATCTCATTTTATCAATTAAAATAGAATAACTTCATGTATCTTTTCGACAGATAATATATGTCATGTATATAATATCACAGTAAATTCATCATTAATTTTTATTTATATAACAATAAAAAATATAATTATAATAAAACAAGAAAAAAATATGAATTGAAGTAGGATAAACATTTGCTAATTTTTTAAAAATATTATTAGAAAAAAAATGTGTTAAAAAGAAAATAAATAGTATAATCATTTAGAATATGAGCATTTTTGACTCATTAAATAACAATAAGGGATTTTTTTTTACCAAAGTATTGACAACAAGGGCATTTTTAGACCAAATCATAAACAGAAGGCAATTTTGTTTATTTCTCATAGTTTAAGGGTATTTTTTTTTAACCCTTTTCCCTTTAATTACAATTGACTACGTGTAAAAAATGGTTTTACAAAATCAAAAATAAAATAAAATCCAATTAACAAATAATGACATTGATGAGTCTTCTCAAAATGGAAATGACATAGATGAGCCAAACTTTAAACATATGATATAGATGCGCCTTTTCTCAAAGTTCGATGACATATTTGAGCAATTTTTTTTATTATTATTTGGTTTCTCACTTAGTGTTCAGTACCGCATTAAAATTTGATTAATTTGAATTCATGTCGTGTAGTATGATTTTTCTCATACTCGCCGACTCAAATCTGAGACCTCTAAATAAGAGAGAAACAGTATTATCCACCAATCCTTGATGGTTGTAAAAATGAAGTTAAGATCATTTTGGCCATAAAATTACGCTTTTACTCTTTTGGGGGAATAATCTTCATTTTTTATTTTTATTTTTAAAAAAAAATAACAAATAAAGATTTAGACCCTCCCAAAAAATTAACAAATAACAAATTTTCTTTTCTTAAATTACCTATTATTTTATTTTAGTTTGAATTTTTTAAAACTTTAGTGTATTATAACAAAATAAAAAAGAAGGATAATAACTAAGATCGAATCCATAAAAAAGGTCATAAATATCAAAAAGATTCTTCTTTAAAAAACAAATCAACAATATTTATCTATGTACAATGTTGATTGAAAATTTGAATATGTACATTTCAAATAATTAAATTAAAAATGTAATTAAAGTTTTTGCATTAGATGTTTAAAATCGTTTCTCTCTATAAAATAATCGTAATATTAAAAGCACATCGATTTTGCCCTTTTTCGTAACTTGACTCTCAAACACATTTTTTAAAGATAATTAGTCAAATACATTTTACTTATCAAAAACACTTTTCAAATAAATTTGCTAAACACAAATTGCTTTTTCTGAAAAGCTATTTTAAAAAAACGCTTCTAAAAATAATCAGTTTTTAGCAGCAATGCCAAACATATTCTAAAACTGTTTATTTCTAGAAGCACTTTTTTAAAATGGCTTTTTAAGAAATTGCATTTGAAAAATAAATAAATATGTGTTTGACTAATTTATTTGAAAAGTATTTTTGATAAGCAAACGATGGTTGGCTAAGCTTTTTTAAAAAGTGCATTTGAGAGTCAAAATTTGAAAAAGGGGCAAGTATCAATTACTTTTAATATTAAGATTATTTTATAGAGAGAAACTATTTTAAATATCTATTACAAATATTTTAGTTAAAATTTCATTTTAATCAAATTACAATGTATATATTCAAATTTTCAATCAATATTATACATAAATAAATAAAGTATTAATATAATATTAACGTGATGATTTAAATATAATTAAAAATATCAAGCAAAGTAAATTTAAAAATCATTCAACAAATTAAATCACTATATAGGAAAAATTCACCACAAAAATAAATTAAGTCCTTCATATTTTTAATCGTACAAAAATATTGTTGTTACCTTTATTTCTAATTATATCAAATAAAACGTAAAATAATATATAAATAATAATATATATATAAACATAAAATAAAATATAAAATTTATTATATAAAAATAAAAAATAAAAAATTAAATTCTTAAATGAAATTTAACCAAAGTTATGAGACATGCTAATTAATTAATAAGGACCAAAATTTAACCAAAATTTGTTTGTCACATGTTCAAATCCTAGTAGTGACATTCTAATAATTTTTTTCAAATACCCTTTAGAGTTGAACAATGAGAGTTTTTAATCGTGAGTAGAGAATGAAAATTAAACTCGATGAGATTGTTGTTCCTCAGTAGCTCAGTGATAGAACGGTCTATTGTCCTTAGAGAATTTTTGATAGCTAAAGTGATGAAAAAGGTAAACAATCCTAGCATGAACAGTATTTGCATTTTAGTAGATAAAGCAGAGGCTACAGCATAGTAATTTTTTGTCAAAAAGAACTCGTTCTATTTCCTTCAAAACTTTCTTGAGATCAATTACAAGTATACATAAAGTATATACAATTTGACATTAGTACAACCAAAACTGATTAGAACTAAATTACTTAATCGACAAAATCGCAGACTTTAAGAGACGATTAGTATAGTATGAGTACCATAGAAAAATGTAGCTCCAAAACTTGCTGTCTTTCTGTATTCAGGCTTTGCTAAAGATGGTGGTGCATTGTCTCCCCTTTCCCTTACCTTCCGAGCCTCTCTATTTTGCACGGGTGTGGAGACGTTTGAGGGTTTAAACGATGACAAAAAAATAGTTTTGAATCTCGAACAAAGCTTAAACCTATTCACCATTAGGAGAAAGAGCAAATGATTCATTGTCTTCTTCAGAACTAGAAGGAGCAGACGTTCCGATTGAAATTTCATCTGTATCAGTGGAGAACAACGAGGATTCCTCCGAATGTGTGTCTGAATTCATAAGGGAAATAGAAGACTCACTGCTAGAACTAGACGAGGCGGAAGATTCATTTGAAACTCCTTCTCTAGAAGAAGTAAACAATGTGGATTCATCAGAATCTGTGTCTCCATTTCGAGAGGAATCAGCTGAACCTTCTCCAGAAGAACTCGAAAAACCATTAGATGATTCATCTGAATCGGACTCAACAGCCAACCACGAGGCACTAAACTCAAGATGTTGGGACAAAAGCTGTGTATTACCATACAATACATGGGAAACATTAACACGAAGCTCTTCCCCGTTCCACATTATCAAGCAATTACCCTTCACGTTTCTGGCGTAGCCATCTGATCCAATGCTTTTGAATGTCATTTCTGAAATGTGAGAAGCAGAGAAACCGAAACATCTGATGATTTGATCGTCATTGATTAGCACAGAGGATTTATCAAAACCAATCGCGATTGAAACATAGTTCTCATCACAAGTATCCTTTAACATACGGATTGCATTCCGGTCCTCAACATTCTCAATGGTTGTGTAAAGCAATCTTTTGGAGCAACGGGGGACATTACCAGTGCGGGGAGTTATAGTTACCCTGAGCTGATGTCCCCTTTGGTCATTCAAATTAGTAACTTTCACAGCAACGTCGATTTCACAAACCTCCTCTCCTATATTATACAACTTTGCCCTGCTTTCTTTGCCATTCTCAACAAGAATAGCACCCTTAGCCCCCAATTCCTTTTCTTCAATTGGCCTCGAGGGACTAGTACTCCCTGAGGAGCGAGCAAAGTACTTTATAGGAGAAAATGGCGTGATTTCACTTCTTCCTTCACGACTTTCTTCTGAACTCATCTGAGATATTGACTCATGAGCTTGGACGACACCTTGTGTTTGTTCGGGGAATGAGGTTCGTGATGATAAATTAGAAACTGGGACATGGACTTGAGTTGGACCGGAGTTGTAAGACCTTGTCCGTTGATTGAGGTGAAGACAAGTCTTTCGAATGTGTCCAAATCCACCACAACGATAGCATTGTTGTGCTCGCGAATAAGTCAATCCAACTAGTGGACCATCAACTATTTGAACGTGCAATGGAAGATTTGAACAACATTTTGAATTGATCAACTGAAACCAAAATCGAGGAGGTTTACCTTTCGAAGTATCAACCATTAAGACCGGACAACCCAAAGGCTCGCAAACAGCATGAGCAAGTTTAAACACCGCGATATCTATGAAGTACTCAATGGGGAGACCTTCTAACCGGGCTTCCTCAAAGTCTCCAGCAGGAAGAAATGGCACTTCTCCGAATTGGAAGTTAGGCTGCCATTTATAAACCTCGATGAAATATTGATCCGAAATCTGCCAAGTGCTTCTCTGGGTAGCTCGATCATAATCACATTGGCTCGAGAACTTGGCAGAGTACCTACAGCAACATAATGCAAATTTATCGGTTTGATTGTTTTCCAAAGAAAAGTCAAATAATAACATATTCGGTGTAATTCCACAAGTGGAATCTAACCGAGAATAAGTGTAAGAAGACCTTATGCCTAACACGAGAAGGTAGAGAGACTGTTTTCGAAAGACTCACGGCTCAAAAATTATACAACAAATCTCAACTCTACACATTGATTCTGTGATTCATTTGCCCCTTGGACTAATAGAAGGAACATTTGGAGGGCCATACACACAAGAACCCAAATATATATGTAGATAATTTTAAAAATAAAATCGGATTTTTTTTTGAAACATTGTTTGGACATAAATTGTTTTAGTTTTTCGGAATTCGACAAACTCCAAGAAAACTGTTTTCACAATTTTCATATCAATTCACTCACAAAAATTCAAAAGATAATTTCAATAAACACAACTCTGATTTTCAAATATTATTTTCAACTTGAAATAAAGTATTAATTTATTTATTTAAAAAAATTTAACAATTTTTATGTCCAAATGCCCACTTAATTGTTTTGCACATCCAGAGTATTCTAATCCATTGATTGACCAAATTAAATCGCCACTCTTGATATAAACACCAACAAATTCAAGATCATCAGATCTGAGTTGGGCGTTTGGCCATGAAATGTTATCATTTTTTTCAGGAGTTAGAAATCCAAAAAACACTTGGACCATAAAATTTCGGAATTCAACTTGATATCAACACGTACAAATTCAAGATCATCAGGTCTGAGTTGAAATAATGTTGAACTCCGAAAAGCATATTTGACCATAAAATTTCAGAAATTTGAAAAATACTAACAAACTGTTTTCACTTCAAATTACTCGTAAAACTTCAAAAACAATTTCAATTTGTGTTCATGGCCAAACACAGTTCAAAAATCATTTTTCAAATACTCACAATTTTTATGATCAAACACGGATAATGGATTGGTAAAACCAAATGAATCGTGTCTACATAATTTGTGTGTATGGTCCTCCACGTGATGTTCCTTCTATTAGGCTAAGGGTCAAATTTGTCCAATAGCATAATAACATGGTTATTCACCTCGAAACAGATATATTTTTAAGGTATTAATATTAACAGTATAAATAAGACCTTTTTTTGTAAGTTGATTGATTGGATCAATTAACTTTTACCTGCAATGACCATGTTCACACACTTCAACACGACCGTTGAGTTTAAAGAAGCCATGAAGACAAGAGCCAAGCTGAAAACTTCCCAATTTTCTTCCAAACAGTTGAATGAAAACAGTAAGCTCAGCACTTGCATGAATTTTAGTCACTTCATCATCACTATACTCAAGAATTAGTGTTGGTGGTGGAACAATATTATTATTAGAGTTTTTGAGAGAGTCAACTGCCATGATATATATGAAAATTAAAGTAGAAATGTTTTAGAAAGTTTAGTGTTTATGATGGACTTTTATAGTGGATGGGGTGTGGGGGAGGGGGGAAGAAGTGAAATATTAGTTGGTGCGGGAAGAAGTAAAATCTTTTATGTCAGAATTATGCAGATATTAGCAATGGGTGGGATGGGGTGAGGGGTAGCGGTTAGGGGGCAGGGGCAGGGGAAGTGAAATATCTTATGTGTGGAAAAAAGTGAACTCTTTTGATCTTTTTTGATTATTTGGTAGCCGATTAGAATTTTGTAGATAGTAATAATATAATGGTTAGTTATGAAATAAATATATGTTAATTTATGCATGAATTAGTTAGATAAGGAATAGTTATTCATTCATAAAATATTACTCTCGAGATCAATAACTAATAACTCAGCTATAGATCAATATATCCTAATTCTAACCCTAAATATCTCACTAATTTATATTTAATCTCTTTGGTCCTAAATATCTTTTTCAATAAATAGTACACTTTTTGCATTTTTAGTTTTTCTAGAAGTTTTGTTTTGGTGGAGGTGTGCCTAGTTTTTTCCTTCTTTTTGTCAACATGTGTTTGTTACCCAAAAAAAAAATAGTTAAGGTATTCGGTATGTTTTTAGATAGTTTTTTTTTAGATAAATATTAAATACCTTATCACATATGATAATCTAAAAGTTATTGGTTTTAATATAATTAATGACTATTTAAAATTTGAAGCTGATAAATTGTTATTAATAGTTTCAAAGTTATATCATATAAAAGACGAATGATTCTTATGTGATATATCGAAAAATTTAGGTAAAATATAGTAGTACTTTGCATTTTATTATTTGGCCTTTTAGATAGACCGTAAAATTATCTGTTAGGGTTTTGCCCTGATTTTCTTACCATAATTTAAGATTTATTTTTCCTTAAAGAAAAGACAAAACATTACCATAAATGTTTTTACTTTTCCCGAAAGGAAAATATAATATTCTTTCATATTTGATTTATTCTTTCCTTTTAGGAAAAGGTTTTGGAGTAGCTAGTCCTTTTCTAGTAAGAAGAAGTTTTAGGACTCTATAAATATAGGTTTGTTTCTTCTAACACAAAACAATAACATCCATAATGTAGTCGTTTAAGAGTCTTGTTTATGGAGAGATTTATTCTCTCTAAGTTTCAATGTTTCTCTTTATATTAGTTTTGATATAATAATATTTTGATTTTTAGTATAAGTTATTTGTCATCTGATTTGCAAATTATAAGCTTCCGCATGACGCCCCAATTCACCTCCATAACCCAACATTATCATGATAGAGTCATGTTTGGTAGTAATTTAGTTTTTATGTATTAATTAAACTTAGTACACCAAGTATATATGGCGTTTGGTTATTAGTTATGAGGAGAATTTGTGAATAAGTTATCTTGAGATTAATAATTAACGACTACGTAGTTATTGACGAATCCTAGTTCTGATCCTAATAATATTTTGCTATACATATTTTCTCGAACCGGTTAAATGTGTGTCCTTGCTCCATACCCCATATGAAATAAGTAGTTTGTTAGGTTTAGATTAACATGTTGCTCAATCTTCAAAAAATATTTAATAAATAGAATAACTTGATAATTATATTTTGTATTTTTTTTTTTAAATGAAAAGAGTTATTAAGGCTGAGAGAGTTTTTTTATAAATTAGACAAGAAATTGTTATGCATTAAAGTGCAAAACTCTCCCCAAATATGTATTAACAAACATAAGAAATCAAAAATTAAAAAGATTATAAAAAGAATGCCAATATTTCTAAACTACTAATATAAAAATTATTTATAATTATAATTTATATAACTTAAATTTCAATAAAATATCAGTACCAGACAAAGTTCAATCTTGACTTTCTAGTCCTCATGAGCTGTCTTACCATATTTAAAACGGCTTTCAACCTCCAAGTTATCCATTGTTGTTCACACCCACTATACAATAAATAGTCTACCATGAATAATTATTATAATATTTGTTAGAGATTTGGATAAAATAATATTTTCTCCGTTCAATAATAATTGTCCATTATATTAAAAATAGTTGTCCAATAATACTTGTTCAATTTAGAAAATCAAGAGATAATTTACTTTTTGTGTCCATTTTACCTTTGCTATTAAAATACTATTTATCATCTAACATATTTCTCAAAACATTAAATTTAATAAAGTCAAAAGATAATATAATAATATTACTTATTATTTATTGTTTCTTAAGGGATGTGTCAAGTTGATAGTGAATACCTATTGTTAGACATATAGAATATTACTTTAAAAATGTAATTGTAGAACACATTTTAATATTGGTCTTTTTTGGTAATATCTTAGAACACATGTCAAATAAAGTAAATATCAGTAGTAGTCTTTCGATAACTTTTTTTAATAATCGAATGCCGTATCAAATCATAATATCAATGTTGAAAAGTTAAGAAAAAAAGAAGCTTTAATATGGTTAAAAGACGAATCTAAAATCATAATATCAAGGTTGAATAGTCAATACTGGCTTTAATATAGTTAAAGGACGAATCTAAAATTTAAACCCTATGAATTACTATTAACAATTTCAAATTAGTACACATGACATAGACAAAAATGAAAGACAAATAATTTGTATGTGATATGTGTAATATTTTTTTTTTAAAAATGAAATTCTTTTCTCGCCGATTCAATCAAAATATTTGTGAGAATAGCTACTGAACATTTTACAATAAAAAATTAACAATATCTTTTAGTGTGAGGAAAATCCCAAATTGCCAAGAACTACAAACGTAAAAGAGATTAAATATTTATTTGAGTAATTTAATAATACAAAATTTATTTTTATATTTACAATTTATATAACTTAAACTAAGTAAAATATTATTTACATTTGAGTCTGAGCCATGGATATTAAGAAACATGGTAAGAAACATACGAGTAGAAAATTAAGAAAAATAAGAAGAAAATTAAACAAATTATATCCGGAATATAAACAACTTAATATCACAAAAACTGATAATGAAAAATTAAATCAAT